>JACMIJ010002018.1:0-10497 GCA_014805365.1 Koerneria luziae | reverse complement strand
GGGCCCCCCCCCCCCCCCCCCCCCCCGCCCGTTTAACACTATCTATGCCTATTCAGTCAAAACCACATTTTGGGATATTAACGAACGGCATTTTTTCTGCGTCTTCCACAATCTTAGTTTATGATAGCTTTTTTTCATTCATAGCCACTGTAAGCAACACTGGCAAAACAGGCGATTGAACGCCGAATAAGCAGAAACTTTAGGCGGGACAACATTATAAGATCAAGGAAATTGTGCAAAAAAAACGACATTTCCTTATATAGTCGATACTGATCAGACACATTCTAAGACACATAGTTATGCCTTCACGGAACAACGACTACGGAGTTTTAAAGCGCAAAACTAAACTAAACAAACAAAAACAAACTGCCGCATTCTGTAACTCAAGACTAATTGTATACACGACACCGTGATTCTCAGGCATTGTGATAGGATAAGGAGCTTCAATGCGCCCTTAGCCGTAACATCTAGGTTATCCGAGCTGGGCATTCTGGTTTCGTACCTCAAGTTGCGGTATTTGGCGAATTTCAGGGTCCTCAATTTGATCGATTGCCGTCTGTATGGGCTTCCGGACATATTCTGAGCCCCACATGCGGAAGTACACGTGCAGGAAGGTATTGCGGGCCCGCGCCGCGAAATCCATATTACTGCCGAGCTCATCGAACATGCCTGAATTTGGGCGTGATATGGATGATGACTGATCTCTGCTGTTCATATTTGCTGCTGAGATTAAGCGCATGCAAAAGAAGTGAAATAAGTAAACTGTAACATAAAACCGATTACATGCGCTCGTTTCTAAACAAAAAACTACAATAAATGATACAAGTGAACCATCAAGCCATTACGAACACCTGGTCATACATTATGCATTTCTCACTTATCGTCGTTCGCTTTATGTGTGTGCTTGCGGGTACAGAACAATTGCTAGGAACACTATTTGTATATTCACAGAAACATTATCCTCAAGTTGTGCGTGTTTTGCACACTTTTCAGTGCTGGAGTGTTCATAACACCGATTTTTTATGTGTTAGCGAAGTGCTCAACACTGAAGAAAATGTGTATCTCAAACACTCCAGCACTATCGGTGCTTATTATTCTTTTAAGAGAAACTTTGCAGTCGTCAATTGAGAACTTCATACCTGATAGTAATCCTCAGAAAGATCATATAAAACCCGACAATGCTAAAACTCATTCTCGTAGGCGCGCGGCTGGAGAGCGGGGTTAGTCTGCTCGCCTGGCCATCGTCTTCTACAAAGCGCAGAGGGTCCTCCCTCTGGCAACGTACCAATCAAGGGAGTCTTCATTCTGCTCCTTCTCGACTGCACTACGACACCACCTTCACATAGGAGGGCCATAAGTCTCAGAGGGCAGCCAAAAAGGTTGGAAATCATGTCATGAGATCGGCATCCGATGGTAGAAGCCATTGGTGTGGTCCCATCGTGTAGCACCGCATAGCGAATGGTGGGAGCATGGGACTACCAAGGAACAACCGAGGGAACCGGTGGATCTACCATTTCGCCCGTAGCACGTCAGAAGACGTCGGTATTGCGATAAATAGAACGATAGATAGAGGAAGGGAAGAGGCCGTTGTAAAGATGTGTTGAGAAGAGAAGGCGACAGGAAGCGAGAAGAAGAAGCATCCTATAAATGTTTGTGCTAATTGTTAGTAATAGATTAATTTAGCAGACCAATCCCTGGTATGTAACTGGGATTCGTCTCCACGCCGTGTATCTCAAACGCGTTCTCCATCGAGGGAAACGATTGCGTGATCACGGTTTTCTTTACGCCGATGAGGTCAAATAACGCTGTAAGGTATATGTAAGATAACGTAAAACATAAAAGATATAAACATATACTACATAGAACTAAAGTAAGACTGAGTAAAACGGGCCTACGGACCATCAAAATGTTTTGATATTTCACTCGTTCAGCACATATATCCTACTGACACTACATATATGCTTGATTATGCAAGGGTATCTTAACAGTTCGCACGCTTGTGAAACGCTATAGATTTGCGAAAAATTTCAATACGTTGTATTGAAATTTTTCGCAAATCTATAGTGTTTCACAAATTTGGCTTATTAGAAATAAGTCCAACAATAATATTTGATCATACAGTGACAGCCGGATATTTGTACAAAACGGAATGCCCATGCATTGCACGGATATGTGAAACAAAGTTACACATAAGCTCTTCTTGCTTTCATTAACCCTAACATTTTAAAAGCTTTAGAAAATAGAGCAGTTCTTACCAAATGCGCATAGGTCGATTGATTCTGCATATGCAACATCGAACTTTTCAGCTCTTAGCTGCGCAATGAGTTCCTTGTTTAGCAATGTAGCTGCAATGAGAAGAGACGTAAATGTTAGTGTCCCCAGCACAACCAAACTTTCTTTCCAATTCATTCTTAGCGACAGTATCAGGAAAGTTATCTGTGCATGAGAATGTTAGAGCAACATCCGTCTAAAGATGCTGCCCCGCAACGTCTGTTCATATGTCAAATTGTTTTAATAACATTCAGAAAACGTAAACTTACCATTACATTGATCTGCCAACGCAACATATAATTCTTTGAAGGACTGAAATGTGGTTTGTGTTCACGAGGGAAAATTTCAGGCTTGATAGAACCCAGTTCTCGTTTTTTAGCTGCAGCTTGAAACTTGGACTCTATCAAGAAAGGCATGGATGCAGTCAGAGTACTTGCCCCAAAACATCATTCTAACAACTCCTCGTTGTTGCTAGATATAACGTCGCCACGCAAAGTAGTACACAAGCTTTTCGTAATCGCTTAGCACAACCCGAGATCTCCACAACCCAAAATTATCCTTAGCGTATCCCGAGCGGATGATAGCCTCAGACCATCACTCAAAATGCAACGAATGTGAGTGCGCAACACCGTTTTCTTATGTTTTCGATGACTTCTTGCCTGCTGGGGGGGTTGCATTAGAAGCCGTAGTTTGTAGTTTTTTTTGGGGGGATCGTCCCAGCGTACCTCCAATGCTTGTTCGGCGCTTCCGGATCCCCACAACTGGCTGACCATGCCCTCGGCATCCGCGTTCTCCATTCGGTCGTCCATCGCTTTGGCAATCGGCGATTGTTCCACAAGGAAGACTTTCGATTCGTATTTCGATTTGTAGAGTGAAATCTTCTTGTCCACTTCCGGTACAACGTATGCCTAGAATCAAATAATATCCAAACTGTGGCCCATAAAATATCCACACTGTGACCAATCACAGTTATTTCGACATCCTGTGAAATATTCCTATATAAATTTGGACCTCCAGGAGCGTATCCAATTCAAAATTTTCGACATCCTGTACGTTAGTCACAAGTCAGGAATATGTCTGCTGTGGCCAATCACAGTTGTTCCAACAACGTCCTGTGAAATGTCTTCATAGAAATTTGAACGTCCTGCAGTGTTTCCAGTACAAAATTTCGCGACATCCTGTACGTTAGTCACACGTTAGGAATATTTGTGCCTATAACAGCATGAAACAAGCTTCCACAGAATCGCCAACGGACAGCTTTTTTGGCATTCTATGTATTATGGATAAGCAAGAGCGCATATATTCTGACCTAGCCCTGTTTTTTATATTTCATACGAAGCAACACGTTCCTCTTCCTACCTTACCCGGGACTCCTCTACGAAAACTGACGTCGAAATCAGGAGGTCGTGTTGTAATTTCTGACATCAGGCGATGTTTTGTTGTAATTTGTTATCAGAGCATACAATATGTTACGAAAATGTAAAATACATGAAAAATTCTCGAAGATTAGCTGATCCTTGTTCGAAAATGGCCTAAAAATGAGCAAAAGTAGGGTATGTTGGACGACATCTTCTGAAGCCAAAAGACGATGTATGTTGACGATAGGTGCACCGTCTGAGAGCAAATCGCTTGTACTTTAAAATCCCATTGGGAATTATTTCTGATTTCAATGTACTTTTAGTTAAAAAAGTAACATCTCTAAAAACACATTTTCCGAATTCAGCAAAAATCGATAAAATCAATCAATATTGAATTTCAAAGTGAAAAATCACCAATCCATGTGCTCATCTATGACAAACTGTGGTCTGCATAACATATCCAAATTTCACTACGATTCGATTGAATCTAAGAAAGTTATGACTAAAAAACTGAAAGGATATAGACTTTTGCACGGTACTGTATCTTTCTTGGTTACCGAACAGCACGTAACAAGAAAAGCAAGAAAGTAACTTTTACTGTCCAGATCGGTTACCCGATAGTGGATATGGCTGAGCCTGATTAACTATTCCAAAGCCTTTGCTGGCCTTTTCAAGACTACTCGCAAGGCGAAATGTAAAAGTGAGAGTTTAAAGAATGGCAAAATAGTGCTATGTAAGATAAACATGATAAGAGAAAAGTATATGTGGTACTTGTTTTTAGTATTGTGCCTTGAGCACGGGAGACTTTGCATTTTGATGGGAGATTTAGTTGGTGTCCAGGCCTCTTCGGGACTCCTACCGCAGGCGAATAGGCCTTGATTCGGGAGAACCTTACTTTACTTTATTTTGCTTTACTTTAGTTGGTGACAAAAAAATGCTTGCATACCACTTCATGCCCGGCTTCAATGAGTGCATCCGCAATGTTGCCGAGGAAGTTGACCGGACTCTGTCCGAACAGCGGACTGTAGCAGAGAAACTTGTGCGCATCGCCGATTGCGAGCACTTGCAGCAGCACAACCAGTAATCTGGGGATCATGCTGAAATGAACACAATAAACAACTGGACAACAAACTATATGTAACATCCGCGCTGTATGCAATTACAGTTACTTTAACATACCGTGAAATCAGGCATATTCCTGACTTGTGGCTAACGTATAGGATGTCGAACATTTTGTACTGAAAACACTTCAGGAGATTCAAATTTTCTTAGAGAAATTTAACAGAATGTTAAAATTATTGTGATTGGTCACAGTGTGGATTTTGTTTGTGTGGAGTATTTCTACAAAAAAATAGTACCTCCTGGGGCGTTTCCAGTACACTATGTTCGGCATCCTGTGCGTTAATTTCAAGACAGGACTATGGCTGGCCGCAAAGCGCCACTTACTTCTTAAAGAAGACTGCACATAAACACGAGCTCATGCGATTCGCAAAAAGCGTTTTTCTTCGGTTCAATCATAGGAATGACCGTATGATTAAATACATCATGTGCAGAACCAAACGTCACAGAGACAAATCAAGAAAGAGAGAAACTGAACAAACAGCTGATTGTGCGAATTGAATAACTGTTTCTGTTCCCTATCGTTTCAGGTTTTTAGCCTATTCAAATGCTAGCTTTCTTTAGTACGTGAAACTACTACAGAGTTGCAAAGAAATTAAACACGTTACGAAGTTTGGATATGAATACAGACATTGGTCATGCAAATCAGATAGCGACAGTCGGACAATTGTGCAGAACTGAGCCAATAGTTAGTGTTTTCCTCAGTTAAGATGAAGCATTTTCCCAGTAAATGAACTTTCAGCAGCAGTAACGTATGTGCTTGAGGGTACAGAACAATTATTAAGAACAATATTGCTTTGCTCACAGGAATATTATGAGCCTTAGCTTTTGGGTGTTCGACACACTCTTCAGTGCTTGAGTGTTTATGATAGCATTTCACCAGAAAAACCTCAGTACAAAATTTTTCAATAATGCCAACACGTCTCTCTTAGATCCAGAATCAGAGCATAACATTTCAGGAGATAAACAGAAATCAATGGGGATTTTCTGTTGCGTAGGTTGCATGATTGACCGATGATGATGACAGATGCGTTCAAAAGCGTATTTTTAGAACAACCGGGTTTGACTTTCGTTCTAGAAGCTTGCCTCATAGCTGATTGTCACGCTGTAACAGGAACGCTTTTTTTCTTTCGAAGCAGGACTAACTTCGATAGAACCACGATCAATCATTTTCCTCGGGTGTATGCCAGCCAAACTCTTCCAAAATCCCTTCAACATTTCACGGTGAAAGCATACAGTATCCGCGCTGTGACCAATCACAGATATATCAACATCCTGCGAAATGTTTGTAGGGAAACTTAAACCAGCTGGAGAGTTTCCAGTACAAAACTGTCGGCAATCTGTACGATAGTCAGAAGTCAGAAATATGACTCGGCGGAAGTGGTTCTGACAATAACCCAGCGATTCTTCATGGTGAAACCACTGTGGGGAAAAACGATGATCTATCGCGGCTCCGCCGAACATCTCATTTTGTGTGAGAACACGTGTACTCCTTGTTCAACAATCAACAATAGCGCAAAAATGAAGATGGCTCGATTCGCTGTATAACAGATACTAATAAAAGTAAAGTAAAATAAAGTAAGGTTCTTTCGAATCAAGGCTTATTCGCTTGCGGGGCTCCCGAGGATTCGGGGGTAGCAGATACTAGTATCATACAAGACCAATATCACGCAAAACAGGTTCGCACTTCTCACGTCCTTATTGACAGAAAACAATAGAACCCTCAGATTTGGAATGCCTTAGTGCCGGAGTCTCTAATACGTTTAGATTCTCAATAGCTTTACGAGATGTTTAGCCCTATAGAAGCTACGTGTCATAAACAGTCCAATTGTGGTTTGCGATGATTTTTTGCCGTTTACTTGTGCCTTACTCTTTCATAAGTACAAAAAAGATAGATGATTGAATTGAACAATAAGGTTACGGACGGATATGCACATAACTCATTTGTAAATATTCTTGGCTTGTATAAAGTGGAATAACACCATACAGCGTCAATTATGAAAATGTGTTGTGAATCCGAGGCTTATTTATAGTGTTAGGGTAATTGTATTTGAGGAGGCAACTGTCATGAATAGAATTGTAAACAAGGAACTTGAGTTCTGTCAAAAAATCTTACGTTTTTATGGTCTCGTGAAACCATTTTCGGTAATGTATGACACTGTTCTATAACAATATATGGCTTGCCTAAAGGGAAAAAAAGCTAGAATGCTCAGTTCAATATGTACACAGCGACAGTTAGGTATTTATATAAAGTAACGCAACTGAGTAACACATTACTATTGCAACATCCTGATGAAAAAAAATGATTGAAATGTGCGACATTCGCTTATATTCGCTCTATGCGGCTAACCTTATATACATTTTTATTGAACCCATGACATACCAGTAAAAATGAGCTGCGCAAACGAATGTGTGATTTATTTTCATTGAAGATTACGTTATGAGTGTAGAAAGAGAAAGGACAAAAAGGAAACAAATACTCTTGCCAACGTAAGAAAATGAAGGAAACACTTGCTAGTATATTCTAACCCAGGGCTTTTGACGCGACGACAGGTATGAAATACACACTAGCCGAGCATCCTTAGAAAATGTGCTTTTATTTCGAACTTCACACCAGCTAAGACATACCAAGTGCATCACTTGAGATTTCCCATTTACTATGAAGGCCAATATAATGCTCTCTAGGAATCTACCACCTTTCCGTTGCACAAAACATTAAAAAACATTAGAAAGCATAAGAAGAACCACATCGGCTGGTTAACAGTGATGAGCAATACGTGAATTGGAATGCTTCACCTACGGAAAAAAACAGTCATATGATGATTACGTGTGTGGTAGGCCAGAACAGCAGTGAAACAGCGGAAGACATCCCGGTTGATATAGCCGCTGACAGTATCTTATCAAAAGGGCGACCATTCTGACAGCACCGCATCGTAAAGGCAAATGAGGGCACTTGTTTTTTTGCCAAGATCTGTATCCATGACACATATCTATGCCATATCTATGATCTTACAATGTCATAATAATGAATGCTTCTTGTTCCTAACATCACTGGTTAAACGCGCTGACCAGCTTCTTAGACCTTGAACCGTTCCCATATTCGCTATCTCCAACGTTAATCAGACCGACGCAATAACCTGGGAACACAGTAAACAGCCCGGAAAACAGTGCCAACAGTTTGCGAGGAGCTGTGGTGAATTTGGTTGAAGCCCCGATTCCCTCCATTTGCCATCTTACTTGACCGTATGGCCTATGTGGTTTCAGCGCTTGCACTGCTAGTGTAGTAACACGAAAAGTAATCGGCCCGTGTGAATTGCTGCTGGGCACCTTCGGGCTTAATACCAATACTATACGCGTTGAACATGATGCAATTCAATACTTACGCAATCTCACTGTCTCATACATTGTCAGCTTATTCACACAATAGCGTGGGCAGAAGCAAACACATTCCTGACTTGTGACTAACGTACACGATGCCGAATGCTTTGTACTGGAAACTGTTCGGGAGGTTCATATTTCCATACAAATATTTCACAGGATATTGAAATAACCGTGATTGGTCACAGCGTGGAAATTATATGAGCAGAACACAATATTTTGCAGAAATATACAAATACATGTTCTTTGACGTTTATTCCAGACGGGAAATCCACATTTCTCTACTGCATACCTTTAGAGCGCTAAAAATGTCGGGCATTAATTGACAGCTTGGGATGAGCAAAACATAAAACAGCTTCATCTGATAACGGTGAAGGTAGAAACGATGAAAGCAAGAATAACACATCCGCATCGCATTCTTTCGCACGAAATTTGCATATGGTGCTCAGAAATTTGCATAATCAAGTCATATCTTTGGGCTTTAGCCCATAACTTAGCATTATGAAGTTACAATTCATACAACACACATTCGAGCAGGACAAATTGGAGAAGCAGCTCGTACAAGTATTTCTCCGTGATGATTCAGCCTCTACGTCTGGCATACAGTCATCGTGTACGTAACAGAAAAGTGGCGGTATGAAAGAAAATATAACGCACACGTTTTGCACGGTTTTTGATGTTCACTGATTGACAGGTCGGAGGGGGGGTTACTATCTCCCGATATTGTGTTCCAGAAAAATGAAGAAACTGTCTGGTGATCTTCATACTGTAACTTCGCAGTTGCTTGCAGACGTATTCCTGACTTGTCGCTAGTGTACGGGATATATTGAAAATTTGGTACACTCCAAACATTCCAGAAGGTGCAATTTTCAATATCAGCATGTCACAGGATGTCGAAATAACTATGGTTGGCCACAGTGTGGTTATTATTCTGCTGTTTGTGTAAACTGTGTGAAGATTAAACGACAGATTTGCATTAGAATATGTTTATGAGAAATCTTCTAGCTATTCTTCTTTTCTTGCTCAAAACATAAACAAGTTTCCGCTTTTCCAAAAAAAAGTGCGAAACCTTCCTTCTACCCTCTTATGCAGACACGTTTCTCATTCCGAACAAAGTACAGACAGTTTCCGGGCCAGACGTCCCTAAAATTTCATAACGTGTTTTCTGACGCTTTGTTCTATTGTGGAAGCTGTCAGTCAAACGCGGACTGACAACTCATGGACAGTCATACGCACAACACGAGAATAGAAGAATGTGCCGGATGCTTCTGGAGGAAAATGTCAAGGGAAGAAACGGGCAATTCTTCACGGAACGTTATACATATACACTTTTTTGTATAGAACAGCTACGTGGCTATCAAACGTGACTATAGTTACTGAGGGTAATGGGAGATTGAACATGAGCTGATGGTAGTGAGAGACCGAATTACATCAGATTCTATCTAAATAACAACTAATGCTATATATAAACTTAGCATATGAAGAAAAAAAAGCAAGTACATTGTGTAATGCAATGAAAGAAAGCTAGGTTACTACAGCAGGCGAAAGAACAACGACAAAGCTTGAGGTAGCACGTTTTTGGAGATGATTCAAATTATCAAACGTAGCTACGAGAACTATAAATATCTTGGCTCGATGCTGAGATCAACCGAGGCACCACATATCGTCGCATTCCATGCGTACCGCTTCGAAAGCGGTGCCTCGAATCCGGCAAACGGCTTGAAGTCGGCGAAGTCGCGTTGCGTGTTAAGACTACCGTCTGGTTCAAGGTCGTAGTACCTGAACGACGACCCCTCATTCAATGTTCGCTAACCTAATGCTAGATTTGCTTCAATGACGAATTTTTACCACTAATGTTTCTAGCTGTTCGACGTTTTTGTGTGCTTTACTCTTGTTTCCTCCTAATTCAACATCTCCATGTCTGTCACCCTCCTCTGGAAAAAGCATAGCTATGGAGATATTTAGCCAAAAAACCCCCAACTTCATAATGTGTTTCTTTATCTGGTATTTTGAATCAACGGCTCATTGTCAAACATGCCCGAATTACACAGTTGAATGCTGATTTGTACGCTGACCAAAGAGGCGGTGGCAGATGATAACAACCGGTGCCTTCCAGTCGATCGTTGTTCGTTATTTCCTTCCACTCCTGTTGACTGGTGAATATTCCGACAAAGCGAAATCTGTTTCGGCCATGTTGTTCAAAGTCCTGAAAAACCTTATTTTCAGCTCCAGCAAAGGTTTCTCTAAAGTTGCACAGCATTGTCATGTTTCATTCAGACTAGCGAATGGCAACTGTATCCCCCTGCGCGCCGAAGGCGCGCAGGGGATTTGTTTTCAGTGGGCTGCCAGGCAAACACGAGTTCTAGAACGG
>JACMIJ010002017.1:0-10502 GCA_014805365.1 Koerneria luziae | reverse complement strand
ATGTTTGATTGAAGTAAATTTTGCTGTTACCGCGTGGCGATTACAATCAAGGCGAGCAATTCTCATCCGGACTCTTCGCTGACGTCGTCGTTGTGTCCAACTATTTGATCTCCGAGGGATTCAAACACATATACCACAAATTAACATTTATTCATAAAACTGGACTGAAAAACAGGCCATGACAAGAGATACTATTGGCTTACCTGACTCCGTTCTGTACAAATATCCAACTGTCGATTTATAATAATGGTAACTTATTGTTAGGTTTCTTTCCAATTACTCATATTTGCCAAAGTATTCAAATTTTTCACAAACCTATGTCATCTCACAAGCTTGTGAACCTTCACTGAATTGTGAAAAACTTGAATACACTTACGAAATTGAATATATAATATTATGACAGTCGGATTTTTGTACACAACGGAGTCAGATATTCCAATAGTAAACTAAGGATGAGCCGAGAAAGTTTTTTTTCTGCAATCAAATTACTTTTCGCACATAACTCGAACATTGCATGCATTTGACTTGGTTCCTCGAACGTAACATTTATGCTTTGTATAACATTAGTGCAAATGGCAAGAAAAACAGAAATGACGTACACAGAAAGAGAGTAACACGATGTTGAGGTAGGATTTAGCATTGAGGTAGGCTACCAATAAGCTAGAAAAAAAAAGTAATAAAACACAAAAAAATATGACTAATTTTCCTAGTAAGTCCTACAATTGTAGCTTCTCTATGAAAGCTAGGCAAGCAGCTAGCAGCTACAACCATGAGTCAGGCCAGGGAGGAGATAGAACGTGGCATAAGAGAAATGCTTGCAATATTAGTTTAAAAAATGATAATATTAGTAAAACAACATTTTAATTAGGAGCAAAGGTATTGTATTCCGGTCTCATACAGTCTTCACTTTGGTCTGCATCACATTGAAGCAAAGCCAGTAATGTTCTTTGTCAATTATGCCATATTTCAACTTTCCATAATGTATCCAACTAGCATTCAAGAAAAAAACCAACCGACAAACAAAACTCCCAACCCCAAGTTAGGTTCAAGATAATGGCTATGTGGGGAAAGTGTACGAGGAATAAGCACAGTTTGGCACGATTTATTAGCACAGTTATCGAAAAGTGCTTTTTACTTCTTCTTTGCAGAATAAGCAAAAATGTCCACAAAAAAAGCTTCTTTAGAAATCAAACTTCGTCACTGACATTAGAAGACCTCCGAGTTTTGTCTGGAAGTTGGAATTCCTGAAAGGAAGAAATTAAGTATAAACAAAATCAGTCATGTCTTTGGAAACTTATTGTTAGTGGTTTTCTGTTTTTTGCTAAAACGTGTTTGAAAGACAAAAAGATAAAGTCTCCCGTTATCAAGGCATTTCGCCTGACTCTACCTTCGGACTTAAATAGCCCCACAACGTCCTCGCCTTCTCAGGACTCCCCGTAGGCGAAATTGTAAGACAAATTTTCTTAGTCAAACCGAAACAAATTACATATGTACTCGAAAAGCACTAGAATTAACTCTTGGAGCTTACGTAATCTTATACTGATTCACATCATAACACGCCAAGGCCCCATAAAGCCTCAAATCCCTTACCGTTATCTCTAGCTTTATCCACAGATCACCCATACCAAGTATATGTTTACACATGTTGTATTTAAGCGCTTAAATCTCGGTCTCTCTCTCTCTCTCGCGCTTAAATCTCTGCTTCTAGCACTCCTTTAAGACAAGGATTAACCAACGCACGTACAGATATTTGTCATAGTATTTAGCACGTTCGAAATGAACTCAAAAGCGCACAAATCTGGCACGCACAAGCTCCTCTTTCTACCACAAGGCAAAGTCTCCCGTATTCAAGGCATTTCGCTTGCGGGTTGATCTTTCTACCAGTAAGCAGCTAATCGGTATACATTTCGGTTCTTTGACTAAAGTCAAGCATAACTTGAGATTCGTGATGAAAAAATACAACTACTGTTTACCTTAAGGTGCAACTCAGAGAAAATATAAGCCTTAAATTTTGAGTATTTCAAACTGTCTTTAGTGCTTGAGAGTTTGCAGCACTCATTTCCTCACAATCAGTATAATTCCAAAGCGCTAGATAGTGAAGAAAATGAGTGTTTTAAACACTCCAGGTATATATTAGGCTTTTTTCTCTTAGAAGCTATGATGATTCGTGCGCCAGTAATGTAAGTGTTTAAAACACTCATTTTCTTATGAGATCGTTCCGCTTATTTACCTCTAGCACTGATAGAATGATTTGTATGCGACGAACCGGTGTGTCGCAATATACTGACACTGATTCGACGGTCATCCGAACACGGCCAACCGATCTTCGCCATCAGGAAGCGACGAATGGTCTTATTCAGGAACAGGTAGACAAGTGGTGGACTGCCTGAATGAATAGTACATAAAATCGTACATTTTAATATGCTTATAAGCGTTCTCCGAACCCTACTCTGTATTCCAAATTTTACTCGTCAAGCGGAACGCAACAATACCAAAATCATATTTTAGGCAACGTTAAAAGGATAGCACAGTTCGTCATTTTGCAGCAGTAATACTCCCTTTAGAAAAATGCATCAGAACCGCAAAAAGTAACAATGAATCCGGAACATGTATGTAATCATTAACGTCTTTGAAGTGCGTGAAGAGTTTGCAGCAATCGCGCAGTGAATTCGGGCTCTATGCAATCGCTATGCTCTCAAAAGGTGCTCTAACAATAAAACGTCCTGCTTTATTATCTACGAAATCATAACGTCAGAAATTCACAAGCAGGTTTCAAGGAGCGCCAGAATCCGACTATGATTGAAATTTCATTGACATTAGCAAACATCAAATACCAATGTGCCTAAACTACGGTAGAAAAAAACGTAGCTACGATACATTCCATAAAAGTTGACAGCATTTTGAATGTATTGTTTTCACGCCGGTCCGTGAATGCCTATCATTTTTGGTTTTATTAAACATATCTTTGTCTAAATATGTAAATTTTCTTCTTGTTTCTGTTTACATCATTCCCGTTTGTTTTACGGGGTCGGTGACTCCAGCTTTGATGAGACTGACACCCTATCCTGGGAACCCCGTTGACCATCCCCAGTTGACTCGGCTACACTGCCAACAGTTTACGAAAAAAAAACCATGAAGGATGTGATGTCGTGGTTGCCCGATTCTCACCACTAGGCAGATTGCTTAACCCTTTCGCTTAGGTGGCGGGAGGGAGATCCAATATCGGGACCCTCTAAATAACAAGTCAGCTCGCAACCAACTAACCATCCCTCCCATTACAAATGCACTTAAAGGAGGCCAAAAACCGTTGTTTTGTGTTAGCAGAACTGTGTGCATAAGAGAACCACAACTTTTGTGAGGGAGGGGGGCAAGTATATAAGGAAATGGTGCATTTTGCCTCGATAGATTCACGGTTTCCGACCCCCTTTAACTACGGTAGAAAAAACGTAGCTACATAACACTCCAAAAAAGATCAGATGCATACCAGTTGCCACCTGCCAAGAAACGTGTCCAATGAGCACAACGTATTCTGGTGTGTCGACCAGATTCATGTAGACGTAAATAACAGCTGCGACGAAATTCAGCAGGCAGAATATGCAGGATTGGATCAGCACCTGAATATATTCTGAATACGTTTCAAGTTCTAGAACTTTGAACCTTCCGAAACGGGAACTCACACTGTACTCGTCGAGGGAATCAACAAACACAACGAAATGTGTTCTACTAACTAACAATAAGTTTATCTAATAAGCTCTGAGCAGAATCAAACAATGGTTAGTTTAGTACTACCTCGGAATAAAAGTTATTCGTCTTTTGTGCTTGTTATTTTATTTGATCTATGGAAGTGTGTGCCAGAAATCGTGAGTCCTCGAAGGTAAAAAACACCATTCCTTATACAGTTGCCCCCCTCACAGAAGTTGCGGGTCCCTTATACACACAATTCTGATAACACAAAACAACGATTTCTGGCGTGCTTTAATGCGGAATTCAGGTGCCTCCTCCGCAATAGCATTATGCGCCCCCCAACTGTGTCTTATTGCTTCCTCCATTGTTACCTACGATTATAAGAACAGCTAAGGTGTGTGTCTGTGTGTCTGTCAGTTACGTCAAGGCTATCTCAATTCTCAGTTACAGTAGAAGTATATGGTATATACCACCATACTACATATACGTTACCATCTTGAATAGAATATTTTGGTTACTGTAGGTATACTGTAGTGCTTAGGACGTAGTACCACATGCCTCTAGTTAAGACACTCATTTTTGTTAGTGTTATGTATTTCGTAATACTATTGAAAATGAGTGTCTTAAGTACTCTAGCACCAAAGAGTACTTAAACACTCAAAATTTGAGGCTTATTTCTGTCTGAGTTTTTCAATGGCGTCAGGAGAACTTCAGGAGACGTTGATGATAATCAGGGTCAAACATGTGCGTACTTTTTTTTTTCGAACAGTCCGGAGCCAGATATTCCATTCGTGCTTGTGCAAGCGCACGCTTCGGCTACAACTCTTCTGCCCCGTAGTAATAACGCTATTTCTCATGTGGAAGGAAAACAGTACTTCTTTAAATTTACCCCGATAGGACATCTTCTCCGCGATGAAACTTCCATGGCATCTATGTCTTTTTGTTAGTACACAAAAATGAGCGACTTGCAATGAATAGAACAAACCCCCACTGCTCTATGGTACCTAGATTGTTCTCTTTTCACTTCACAAATGGTGCTGTTACTACGGCGGCTGCTATTTCGTTCGTTTCCCTTTCTTCTTTGAAGTCCCCGATATGCTCTGTTCATTGTCGTTTTCCTGATAATCCACCCTTCTCTCATTCTCCGTTGTCTTTTCTCTTTCGTTTCTTCCTCTCATTTTGTTGTGTGCTAATGTTCGCATCCCCCTTCCTCTCCTCTTCTTCTTTGTTTGACCCTTGATTAGTCCAGATCGGGAGATCCGGTGCCAAATTGACGAAGAGGTAGAGAGCGGGAGATGACGCGTTTTTAAAGAAGGAGTAAACGCTCTGAAACCCATTAACCATTGCTTGCCCAGGTTGTGATTGATACATATCTGTTTTTTCATACATATGCCATCTAAACTAATTGAATTTGTTATTAGGCTTAAAGAAGGAGTGAACGCACTTTTTTACTATGTCCGAATAGTTTTATGTTTGCTGTGAAACATGAATAAATAGGGCATAGTTACGTGCTGTTTTTTTTTACTATTTTCTGTCTTTAAAGCCTCACAAAACACTCAATTGGCATTTACATCACTAAACAAGCTACAGAAGGATTAACCACGCCCAGGCCAAGATATGGTTAACGGAGACATAGTACTTTAAAAAGTGAATTCACACCTTCTTCGAGCTGTCACAAACCACCGATGTCGGTATGCAGCGTACGAAGAACGCATAATCACAACTTCCGCCCACATAATATCCGCACTGTGACCAATCACAGCTATGTTCGAACAACCTGAAATGATGGATATTTGAACCTCAAGGAGTGTTTCCAGTACAAGACTTTCGACATCCTGTACATACGTTAGTCGCAAATTCGTGAATTTGTCTGCTTCCGCAGGTCTACTATTAGCATACCTGACTCCGTTCCATACAAATATCCGACAGTCGATTTATAATGGTATCTTATTGTTAGGTTTCTTTCCAATTACCCCATATTAAGCATAGTGTTCAACTTTTTCACAGACCTATGTCATTTCACAGGCTTGTGAAGCTGTGCTGAATTGTGAAAGACTTGAATACGCTCACAAAATCGAATGTATAATGACAGTCGGATATTCGTACAGAACGGAGTCACATAATCCAATAGTACATTGGCGGTACCAATCCGTAAACGCACAAAAATCTCTTAAAAAAACTAAACCATAACTTGAACATTAGTTTTAAAAGTTCTGTCACTTTGCCTTTAGGTTAAAATTGTACTGTATCAACGTGAATTTCAAGTTATGCTCCATTCGACCAAAATTTATGTCAATTAGTTGCCTACTGACAGAAATACGAGCTTGTGCGCTTCTGATTTGTGGGATTTTTTATCGCCCCTATATCTCAGTATTTGCATGTGGAGCTGCAAGAAATATTTGAGTGTGAAATCACTGTGTGGTGTCGTAATGGCTCTTTGGCTTATCTGGTGCTGATTATTCAACTCTAGTGACCATGGTGCTGATTATTCAACTCTAGTGAAAATACAATGTATTTACAACATAGACACCAAACAAAAATACTCTTAACCAAGTCAAGCGAATGCGACGAGTTGAAGAGAGTTGACGATGTTAGAGTGAGTTATGAGATATGAGGTGAAGACCTAGTACTATTGGAATATCTGACTCCGTTCTGTACAATTATCCGACTGTCATTATATATTCAATTTCGCGAGTGTATTAAAGCTTTTCACAATTCAGTACATGTTCACAGGCTTGCAAAATTACATAGGTCTGTGAAAATTTTGAATAGTTTGGCAAATGGAAAAAACTAACAATAAGATACTATTATAAATCGACAGTCCGATATTTGTACAGAACGGAGTCAGGTAAGCTAATAGTAAAAGGGGATCAGAAACCGTGAATCGACAACACGCACCGTTTCCTTATATACATAGTTGCCCCCCTCACAGAAGTTGCGGGTCTCTAATAAACGTAATTCTTCTAAAACAAAAAAACGGTTTCTGGCCTCCTTTAAATAAATATATACATGTCGCGAAAGCAACATTTGGTGTTTTATGTTATTCAAGAAGAACGCAATTCTTCACAGTGCCCCCCCTCGGAAACACTTGAATGTGCAAGAACAGAACACTCACGTACTGGAATCAATAGCTAGACTGTAGCCGGTCGATTCCAGTTACGATAACGAAACTGGAAACGCGAGTGGTGCAAACATTCCAATATGCAGCCCATATGGAGTTTTGATGCTTGAAATGTTTGAAACAAAATTTCAGAACTTCCCCGTCGCCCGAAGAATCGGCAAGTTTGAGTTTTTCGGCAGCTGCACTATATCATTATTACTACTGCAAGACGAATTGTCAAGTGTCTTTCCGTTGTTTAACCAAAGGACGAGCTGTGATACCCTTTCTAGGGTGTCTAAAGATATGATTTTGTTATTGTCGTGTTCTGCTTGACCAATAAACAAATGGAATACTTAGTTGGGTGCTTATAGGCATATTAACATTCACGATCTATACTGAGCGTTTTTGACTATTTGTATTACTTCAATAAATTTGTTATGTTTCTTATTAATTATGCCAATTTGCTAAAGGATTTAAATTTTTCGCAACCGTATGTCCGTTTTCAAGTTGTGAACCTGCTGTGAACAATTTGAAAGAGCTGATAAAATTGCCTATATATGATTGGCCAAATGTTCAAATTCATTGTCAGCTGCAATGCACTAACATTGTCATAAGCTACAGTAACCTGCGACTCACGATTCTTGGCGCAGCGCCATTATCACTGTGTAATATTGCCCGTATAGAGTGTACAACAGAAACTTCAGTGAACGCAACGAAGGTCACATTCGTTGATAGCACATAACGACTTGCACTCAAACGCCGGGACACCCAGGACATCTTGGCACCCCCGGATATTCCCGTAGGCTATCAGGTTTACTTTCCGGAAACACTGCGTTATCTAGCTTGTTCAAGCTGCTGAGTTTTGTTAGGTCGATTGTTCCGCTTAGTGTTGTCTGGGGAATGTTAGCCGGGTTCTTGAAGGAGGCCGGAAATTGTCATTTCATTCGTAAAAGAATGTGTTCATAACGAGTGTTTGATTGAGCCGCCACTTCTTTGTTCAGGGAACACACATAAGAAAATCCCTCCGCAAACTAACGGTTCCCGGAACCCTTTAAAGGAAGCCTGAAACTGTAACTCTTCGGAGTCAAAAGTCACCATTTTCTTATGTAGTTGCCCCCTCTCACAGAAGTTGCATACAAATGTTTCTGATATAACAAAACAACGGTTTATGTTTTTTTTAAACTGTCTATTTTTTTTGCTTTTTTGTTGTTGTTCGCGCTATTGGCCGGTTGATTTTTGTTGGGACGTTGGTTGGCGACAATTTTCGCCCGAGATCAATGTGACCAAAACTTGTCTTAGCGACGTCAGAACCATAGCTGCAGCCTAAAGCCAGTTTTCCTCCCATAAACGTCTCTCACCACATATGCATGTTGAAATAGTCCACCCCCCCCTTTGAAACACGTACGAAAGGTGAACATATGTATATGAATACTTTCCTCAATGGAGGTTTGAAACCGTCGTTTCGCGCAAAAGACGATTGTGCTTTTGACTTTCTTAATCACATATGTACGTCCTATCCGATGACATCCGATGGTAGAAGCCGTTGGTGTGGCTCCATCGTGAAGCACCGAACAGCGAGTGGTCGAGAGGACACTGTACAATCAAGGGAGACCGAGGACACACGTGGATCTTCCACTTCGCCCGCAGCACGTCATTTGTTATGAAGACGTCGATTCTGCGATAAAGTGATAAAGTGATTCACACACGTTATTTTTTTCGGTTTACTCATGATTTTTCACCCCATCTTTAAATGGAGTAGGAAACCGTCGAATTCTTACAATTAGAGGCAAACGTCCTGGTGAGTCGTGGAACCACGGTAGTAAATTCTTCTGTTTCCAGCGAGCTTTTTCAATGACCGTTATACCGTTTTAATCAGTGTAAAGGGTCACTGAAAACAAAAAAATTTTTCTATCGCGGCTGGTGCTGCGGGAATGTTATACATATACTTGTTGGTATACCTGACTCCGTTCTATACAAATGTACGACTGTCACTATACATTTAATCTTTTTAAACTTTTACAGTTCATTGCAGGTTCACAAGTTGGGGCGTACATCTGCGCAAAAATGTGAATACCCCAGCAAATTTGGATAATTGGAAATAATCCTAACAATAGGATATGATCATACATCGACAGTCGGATATTTGTACAGAACGGAGTCAAGCATGCAGATTATATACACTCTTCTGCCCTGGCGGACGAAACAACGGTTTCGCCACTCTCTAACATTACATGCATCATCACTGTCTTCGCTCCTTTGCTTTGACCATTACAAAAAGCACATTGCTGCTCCGGTACTGGCTGCGGGCTGGTCCGTCGGGCAGTTCTTCCACCTTTTTACCGTTTAGAGATAAGAGCTGGTTTTTGTTTTCGAGTCCTTTTCCGGTTCATGCTCCATCCACCCACTGCCCCCCGCGTACTCTTTCTCTTCCACAATGGGCAGCCGCAAGGGGGGGGGGGGGGGGGAGAGGAGAGGAGAGGCCAGGGAGGGGATGACGATAATGCTCGATGATATCATCGTGCCTCTCCCTGTCTCAGTTAAAATCGAAAGTATAGGTGTGCATACAATTAGCTTACTCCGTTCTGTGCAAATATCCGACTGTTGAGATTTATAATGGTATCTTGTTGTTAGATTTCTTTCCAATTACCCATATTTGCCAAAGTATTTAAATTTTTCACAAACCTATATCATTTCACAAACTTGGAACCTGTACTGAATCGTGAAAAACTTGAATACACTCACAAAGTTGAATATATAATGACAGTCGGATATTTGTTCAGAACGGAGTCAGATATTAAAACAGTAACTATGCGTACATGAGTATTTAGTACTAATAGTTAACAGGAACAAATACAAACTTGTTAAGAAGAATACAAACTTATTATTAGTAATGTGTGGCAACATAAACATCCCAGATAACATCCCAACATTCCAACATGCTCAATTATTGTTTTTATTAGATTCTTCCGTTCTGTAGAATATATTCAATGTTATAACGTGTATTCAAGCTTTTCACAGTTCAGCGCAGTTCACATGCTAGTTCAGAATGCACTAACAAATTCGTGTACTTTAGAAGGACCCTAACAATAAGATTCAAGTATTTTGCGACAATCGGATATTTGCATAGGACGGAATCGGGCATGACGACAGCATTGTTCAAAACGTTTCGTTTGTTGCTCAGGATATACTATTGGAACGCTTGACTCCGTTCTGTACAAACATCAGACTGTCATCATACTGTACGGTATGTAGCCTGTATATTCAAATGTTCTACCTTAATCAATTCTTTTCGCATCTCATAGTAGTTTCAGAAGCGTGGGAAACAAAAAGGTGTTACGCACGTCTTGAAGGCGTTAAGAAAATTGATCATATAATGGCAGTCGAGTCATTTGAACCATATGGAGTCAGATAAGCTAATAATATCAGGTGTGCAGCCAAAACTGCATAGCAATCACACTGTCCAAATGCATGTTTTCTGGTTGTGTGCATGTTTCGTACTTTCTTTCACGTTTTCAAGGATAAATCGTATCATCGTCTTCCAATTTGTTACACATGGCCTAACAAGGGATCGGTCAGTACTCAATTCCGCGGATCGCAACCAAACTTACACAGATTGTTAAGCAAGGCGAACTATGCATGGTACCATTTTCAATTTTTGCTGCGGACATCTCACAAACCAGGAATGGTGCCATCTTAAAATTGCATTGAAAAACGGCTT
>JACMIJ010002016.1:0-10502 GCA_014805365.1 Koerneria luziae | reverse complement strand
TGCTCCGTGGCCACGGGTGCCGGGGTTACCAGGCTGGCCGGGTGAACCGGGAAGACCGTCGTTGCCTACAAGAACATGATATATGGATTTGAAACACCACACCTTTAATATATAAAAACATAAAATGTGCTAAAGATTTGTGAAAAAACTGGTGGTTTTCGACATCAAGCAAACGCTATAAGCGTAAGCGTAGCGTAGTATCATTATTATAATTCTACTCCATTCTCGGCCTTAGAAACCAATGGTTATATTATGATCTAAATTACATTAGATTATAATATATCCAATAATCTAATCTAATTTTTTGCACAGTACAAATAAATTGTGATTGCGGTTGTAAGAACTAAAAGCTTGCAAATCCTTGTCTCAAATCAGAACCACATAGCCAGTATTTTCGTGACATATCATTAGAGTTCAAAACGAAAGGTTCCCAAAGCGAAGTTCTAGCACGTACCATCCTTTCCGGCGTCTCCCTTCGCTCCCTTCTGTCCGTTCTTGCCGTCCTTTCCTTTCCTGCCATCCTTGCCGGGTCGTCCGTCCTTGCCTGGCTGTCCGAGTGGTCCGGGTGGTCCGCGGGGACCGGGGGCGCCGGGTGGGCAGACGGTGCAACCGGAACCGGAGTCGTAGCCGGAGGCGTCTTTGGGCATGATACTGACACCCTTGAGACCTGAAGTGGAGAGTATTATTTTATTTATTTATTTATTTATTTATTTATATATTTATTTATTCCGCAATCAGAAGGGTTCTTCGGCAGGCGATAACACTCTTCCATCGGGGAATATTGAGATTATTATTGTAGAGGAATTAACCAGACACATTGAGAGAGGCATACCACCGCTTCCACGGAGCCGGTGCCCACTTTCACCCCACCTTTGGAGCACCAAAAGGTTATTTTATCCCTCCTAGTTGAATGTTTTGTACATTTTTACGTGCTTTACCCCAGCTTTCAAATGTAAATCTATACTTTACAGCTCTTCTAGGACAATCGGCACCAACGGAAGCATGGTTATGGAGAGGGGTTAGCCAGTCAGACGCTAGAGACCGAAACCGACTAACCTCACCTACTAGCAATAAGTAGCTATATATCTAACAAACTAGTTTTGCTTTACAACTGTACTACTTATACTGTTTACTTTAACTTAATTATTTTATTTTAATTATTACTAACATAGGAACAAGAACCATAGCCGATAAAGGACCATATTCGTGTTCTCCGAACATATGTATAGAACATAGTTATTAACAATAAAACAACAAAATATTGTAACTTGAAAGCCATAACAGTCAAAAAACGTACCATCCTTTCCGTTCTCTCCGGGTGGTCCATCATTTCCCTTCAATCCGGCTGCTCCGGGTGGTCCTGCGGGTCCCGGCGGGCAGTTGTTCGGTTGTTCACCACAGTTGCACGAGCCCGACTGTCTCTTGGCGCGACCGGAGATCAGGGAAGGGAGGGCCGAGGAACCCGCACCCTGGATGCCCTCCAGCATGTCCGACCACGCATCGTTGGCAAAAGTCTGAAAGGAAGAATTTTTTTTTTGATTCTGGAACACACAATATACACACTGTGATGAATCACAGTTATTACAACATCATTCTGGAGTGTTTTCAGTACAAAAATTTTCGACATCCTGTACGTTAGTCACAAGTAAGGAATATGTCTGTTCTAGAAGCTTCTGAAACTATAACAATAGAGCAACTAGGGAGAAACTGAACTGTCTTTAACTGACAATAAGAAAACTGGATTATTTTTTGCTAGTTCCAAAAAAAAGAAACAATATAAGTGCCTCGGGCCTTGTATGTTGCATCACGGCTACGAAACAAGCACAACACTATAAGGACAACACATTTCAATCAAAACAATGCGAACATTCACTCGTACTTGTGCTTGGCACATCATAAAAAACAATCATTTGCTTAACCATCCTTTTCCCTGTTCTGTTCTTGCTTAAGCTATCTACGAACCTTGAATTCTCCGAGCTCCACGAGGGAATCCTCGTGGAAGGAGGAGATGTCGTTCATGATGACGGCGACGAGGCCGAGGAGGCCAACCATCGTCACCGAGGAGAACACCATCGCACCGTAGATTATCGTCTTCGAACTCATCCTGAATATACTTTGTAAGGATTATATGTTTGTAAACATTCTAGATTTCTAACAATAAGTATTTCGAATATGAACCTGCTGTAAATTATTAGCAAATTTGAAAACATTGTAATATTGCAAAGATAAACATTTTTATGCAACTTGCAGTAAACAACTAGAGCATATGGAATTATAATTCGCCAAAAAAACATAATTTAAAGGATAACACAAACTATGTTTAGTATAAGGTTGGAACGAAGAAATGTAGAATGTGATAAATATTTTGTAGAAGCGAAGTTCTAAGATTGTTAAAAAAAGCATAACTATTGAGGCTAGTGAAATATTAAGAACAAAAACCACTCTTATTCAGTGTAATAGTAAAGAGTTCGAAACATTACAGTACCTGTTGCAGGCCTTGGCTTGAAGTGAAGCTCAGAGCAGCTTGACCCGACCATCTGGACCATCATTTTTATACGCACGCAACCGCGCCGCAGGCTACTCAAGTCGTCATAAAGGAAAATTAGTGACCATGCCCTGTGCGTGTTGTAACAGACACCCGGAAACGCATAGAGAACAACAGCAACGAACCATTGTCTCAATTACAGTGACAATAGCACACATATGGCTAATTAGTCAGTGATGTCAGCGATTTCGTACCCGTACAACCATCTCGGGACCGAGGTGATCGGGCACCTTCTGGAGATACGAGATGAGACGAATCTTCGGAGGCAGATGGACGTCGGCGAGTGACCGCAATTACAAAGATGCTTATCGTCGCCATAGTCCGCTGCTATGGATGTGTAAAGGCGCTGCCAAGAATAAGAACGACCTGGAGAAGCACAGCTTGAATAAGAACCCTCGGAAAAAAAAGATAATCAAATTAGCAAGCATTGTTCTCGGGTTCTTATTCAGGCGGATCTTATCCAGACTGTTCTTATATTAGGCGACGCCGGAATAAGAATTGTTAAAAAATTGTCAGCGGTTTGTAGGGTTGTAGGCTTCATAAGGCAGTACCCAACAATGTTCAACGAGACCCTTGGTGCACACCAGTTTCATTGAACTGTTACAGCAGGACTCACTAGGCATTTCCTGGGAAATAAACAGGAAATAACCGGTGAGGCATGCATAATACCCAACTACCGCTCATTGAATACAGCTGCAACGTGCCATGCCTTTCCAGCAATGATCAAGTGTTCTTTGAGTTTCAGATAATCCATAAGTGTGTTGTGGCTTAGAGTAAGCTAATATAATCTCTTCATCTGTTGTTCTATCAAATAAGACGATTCCTAACAATAAGATTTTCAAAACCATTCATTTGTTATGCTTTTTTGTTTCTCGAACCAAAACAGGTTCTCTGGAGTGTTTCATTCATTCCATGACATGCGTAGAATGACCGGCGGGTGCCATGCATTGTGTGCACTCGTTCCCACACTCTTTTTCATTATTGTGGTTTCATTGTTTCGTTCTTGGTGTCAGCTGATGTGGGTGAGGAAATGGTCACTAATAGAGAGAGAAGTTACCGGCTAGTTATTGTTTTCGAGAAGGAGTAAAAGCATACATTGACACAATTTAGCGATATGCTTTTCATTGCCAGTGGCAATATTCACCTTGAAGTAGAATTTCAGATCGCAGGTACTTTTGGCATATCTGACTCCGTACTGTTCAAATATCCGACTGTCGCGTTTGCAAGCGTATTCAAATTTTAGCAGTTCATGGTAGATTCATTTACAAGCTTGAGAAACGGCATAGTTTTACGAAAAATTTGAATACATCAGCAAATTTGTGTATGTAATTGGGAAGAAACCTAACAATAAGATTTCTTCGTACGACAAAATTAGGATATTTGTACAGAACCAAGTTAGGTATGCCAATAGTACGTTCTTTGGGGAAATCAGCATGATATAGAACGCCACCAATGATTCAGCATAACCGTGAAATAATCCAATAACACAATCAGCCCCGTATCATGTGAATTGCGCAATAAATCACTGTAATGAAAGCACAGTTCAAGCGGTTCTCATTGTTAGACCATTCGGCGCTTGTAGTTTGTAGCCCACTCACCATTTTACAATTATGTGACTGAAACGAGGAATGTGAACTGCAAAATGTTGTGAAAAGAATAAAACATAGTACAGAATAAAAAACAAACAAAAAATAAAATACAAGAATAATGGCAGTCTAACAATACGAAATCGAAAATTGTTTTACTAAAACACTATCCGAAATGCGATCGTGATAATTCAATTTGGCACAATTCTAAGATGCAGCTGAATCACAAAACTCACTGTCAACGGCAATGCTCTGTTTATAAGACTTATTGTTAGCTACTACACAGTGTCCATGCAAAAAGCAAGGAAGTTAGTCGGAATACTTGTGCGTATATGTATACACCGTTATCTCAAAGCTTGAAAGTCGTATATCATCAATACTTACATATAAGAGATGTGCAGCTCGTCTCTTAAAAAGTTGAATCTGTATGGATTGTGGAGCTGTACGTTTAGACACTTCGCAAGACAATGCCGTTCGCAGCACGAAGTTTTTCCAATCATAGCAAAGTATCTTCTTTTTCTCATGGTCTTCTCTATCTACAGACATATAATATAAGATCCACACTGTGACCAATCACAGGGATTTCAGCATTCTGTGAAATGTTTTCCATAGAAATTTTGGACCTCCTGAAAGGCTCAGTGCAAAATTTTCGACATCCTGTACGTTAGTCACAAGTCAGGAATATGCATGTCTACAGAACATGCTTAATCTTCACTGAACTCTCCGTCTGCCCAGTTCCCCTCTTCACACTCCGGGAATGGTCGCTAGATATTTGTCGGAATCTCTCTCTCTCCCTTCCTTATGAGGGGTGACTGCCCTATTCTTTTCATAATCGTCCCGTTGTGTTTGTTCGAGAGACAGGGGGCAAAAAAAGTGAGATTGGGGCCGGCTGTGGAGTCGTGTCTCCATCGTGCACAACCACCACAGGAAACATCGTCTCTCTTTTCCCAGATTGGGTGCTTAGGTCAACTCATAGTTGACTCATAGTTAACTTATAGCCAACTCCCAGTTAACTCATAGTCAACATACTGTCAACTTATTCTCTTCTCATAGTCAAATCATGACCAACTCATAGTTAACTCACAGTTCCTATGGCCAACTCCTTTTCCGATTAGTGCGACTTGAATGATGTACTTGTTGAAAACTATGCTGTTTGCCGCTTCACTTTAAGAAATCCTCCACTTACTTGTCTTATGTTTTCCTACTAGCCGGTTCAGCAATATTGAGTGCGGTGTGTTTATTTCATCATCTGAAGCACGAAGAGCTCTTATAGGTCCCTTTGGACCCCTTGGATGCTTATTGTTAGGCTACAAATTTCTAGTGTTCACTAAATGTAATATGTTCTAACAATTAGTTTCTGACCCCTACTACAGTTGCAAAACTTAACTGGTTTTTCATCGCGAATCTGTCTGTTCGCAGCTTTTGGTATGTTTTTTTAATGTCTTTCTGACTTACGTTTTACTGTATCATAAAGGTAGGTAATTATCAACCTAACAATAAGAACTGCCTGTTCAGCCGATGGACCAATCACAATTACTGTCATTTCTTTCGCTACTCTTTTGTATTCCGCCTTCGTCGCCAGGCGGATTCATGTCGACCGAAGGCGTCTGTGCCGACTATTCCCGGGATTGCGAGAGGCGGTCCGATCTGTGCTTTACAAAGGTTGTCCAAATAATACCATACACATACAACTATATCCTCGGTAACTTCTGGGCACCCCGTTTTGGGGTTCCTCTAAGATGGGAGGTACCTTGTTTCATAGCTAAAACACACTCTGGGCTCCCCGGTTCTACGAGCCTTATGATAAAGGGTCACACTGTTTCATAAAATCAGGAATATTCTTTGTCGATGTACGAATGCAACATTGCCCGACGTCCTCTTTTCAGGTCGAGCTGATGCACAAAAGTTGCCCGAAGACGTGTAATGTCTGCCATGCAGCCGCCGCAGCGGCCATGGCTCCGAGTGAGTGATAGTCTTATACTAAGAAAATGGGAATAGATATTACGATATGTATCATGTTGTTCATATCGAGAAAGTACTACTTTCGAGCATTCTGGTGAGTAATGATAACAACTTATTTTATTGTTCGGCACAGAAATTGTTTTGAAAGCCGGAAAGGTAACACTTTTGTTAGCAACGTACAAAACTCTCTTATGTTTTTCAACATTGCTAGCAATTAATATAACTGTGCTCTCATATTTGACAATCGATTGATCCACATACAAGGCCTCGCGAAGAACAAACAACGTACAGTATCACAATAGCTCAAATTTCCGCTAATTTTCAACAAAACGGACACTTCAACAACCCATGCTCGACCAGCTACTAATTGTAAGAAAAAGAGCGTACCGTTAGAGAGCTTTATCGTAATGGGGGAAATTGTCGGTTTGTCCTGCATATTGCATTTATTATTAAGTTTTTATTCAACAGTCTTATCTGTATCTTATAGTCTGTCTTATAGTCTTCAAAGTCTTGTTTCGATATCAATGTTCCTTATGTGCGTTGCTTGCTCACGATCCCTTCAGCCAGTCAATTGGAGCGATCGATGCGTCCGTCGCGGAAGTCGTCGTGCCGCGACATCGCCTCCGACTGCGACGAAACATCCGATCTCTGCGATAATCCCAGCTTCAAGAAGATGATGAAGAAACAGTTCGGACTCACCATTGCGATCATATCAATCGATTCTTTTCAAAAAATCTTCTTTTAAAATAATTGGGTTCATTGAAACAATAAAGGCAAACAGAGTGTTGCCCGCAATCCGTGGAGATCCTTAATATGGTTCCGGATTTGCCAGGAATACATTAGGAAATTTTAAGTTTCATATTTAGATCCAACTAAGCGTTTTGAAGTAGACAACCTTATTCATAACATGTTGCACAGATGCAACAGAATATGAGAAGAAATAGGTTCATTTTCAATAGTGCTGTGTTGTCAATAACCATAGTTAGTTATTGGATGTAGCAAGCATGCAGGTTCTTATGTGACATAACACCAATTGGTGCTCACTTGTTCTTGAATGATTTGAAGTAGCACATGATTATGCCCTGTTAACAACCACCATAAGATAATTTTGACAGGGTACGAAAGTGCTTCTTGAACGAAGAGTTTGTTGCAGTCACTTTTGCCACTGCAGTTTATGACCATGGTCTACATCAACAATGTCATTCTTATTTTGATCTACCCGAACTTGTCTGTCTTCAGGTGTGCGAAGACGTGCGGCTTCTGTTCGCCGTCACGTGCGAGTCGGCCAGGCGACGATCTCATTACGATCTCTGGCTTGGCTGGAATCGCAGAGGGAGGCGAATCGGGAAGGTATGCTATAGAGAGAATACGGGTAACATACGTAACATACTTGACTCCGTTCTGTTCAAATATCCGACTGTCGCTATGTATTCAAGTTTGTATGCGTATTCAAGTTTCTCACAGTTCACAAGTTTGTGACACTGTGTTGGTTTACGAGGAACTTGAAATGCTTTGGCAAATTTGTGTAATTGGGGAAAAGCCTAACAATAAGATTCGATCATACAGTCACAGTCGGATGTTTGTACAGAACGGAGCCAAGTATGCCAATATTGTGCTATGTGCTTTTAAGCAGTACAAAAACAAATTTCACAAACAGGAGACCATATAAATTCATCTAACCTTTAGCGAGTAAAACGACAGAACACCTTTACTGATAAAACAACGTTCGTAAACAAAAGTTTTTGGAGGTATGGGGAATTGAACCCCAGCCCTCTCGCATGCTAAGCGAGCGCTCTACCACTGAGCTATACCCCCAACGCGTTCACTCAGTCTCGTTCGGCCCTCTCAGCTATTGTCCCATCAATCGCGCTGTCAGCACATTGC
Source organism: Koerneria luziae (assembly GCA_014805365.1). Lineage (NCBI taxonomy): Eukaryota > Metazoa > Nematoda > Chromadorea > Rhabditida > Neodiplogasteridae > Koerneria > Koerneria luziae. The sequence continues at coordinate 2,525 of JACMIJ010002016.1, read as the reverse complement.
GACCGCCGATTAGCTAGCGGAGGTAGTTATTTCTCGAAAAAGAGCAGATCTATCGAGGAGGAAGTCGAATGCTGGCATTGTGGATGGAAAACATCCTATGCCAAAAAACTCAAACATATGCACGTGTCACAGTTCGTTATTTCGAAAACGGGTAACCTTCTAGTGTAAGACAACGCCAGAAAAAGGAGACCTATTGAAAACCTATTCTTAGGCTCGTAAACGGGGTGTTTCCAATGTTAAGGTGTCGCAAAAAGGGGTGCCTCGGCGTTATCAGTAACGCAATTGTCGACGAATACTCTCAAATTTGCATATCTCATTGTTAAAGAGAGTGATACCTTTCTTATCGTATGCAAATACGATACATGAACCGGAGTAAAATAGCAATACCACATTGTGTACCAACACACCGAAAGAACGGAATTGGCAAAGAGCTGGCAATAAGAAGTTGGCCCTTTGTGGCAAATTACAGCTGTTGTGGATTAAACTTCTTTATTCTACCACCAAAAGTTTGTAAGCTATTGAAAAGCTGCACCAGCATTACCAATGTTTCTGTCGGGTCCCATTTCTCTAGGAGGGGGAGATAAAAGTGCGCTTCGCGTGTGCAAAAGAGGAGTAAAAAAAAGAGACGCATAATTTGGATGACGCATAATTTACAAAAAAAGGGGTAAAATAGTGTTTCGAAGCACTGAAGGAAGGGTAAACGTGGGAGAAGGATCCCTGTCAGCAAAGGTATGAGGACCAGCCATTCAAATGCTTCGAGACGAGCGTATTACTAATAAAGCACAGTTGGTGCACGTTGACTAGTTTTATTATTCGTGATTATCTACTGCACGTGTTGCACATGTCCTCACAAAAACTGCGGCGTTATAATGAAAAGCGCAATTTCCTGCCCTAAAGAAGATAATCGAAAAGGGGCAACAATTTCATATATCCATCAGAAGCGCATAACGATGTTCTCCAAAAAAATACATTCTTGTTGCTTCCGCCAGTCTACCGTACCTCATTTGCATGAGGTACTGTAGACTGGCGCAAGCAACAAAGACCTCCCTCGCTCAAACAATGGAATATGTAAACTTTGAGACCAGCAGAAGCTCCATTAACAGTTTTCACTTCACAAAGCCAGTAAAAAAGTGGCAAAACCCAGTTTTTCTAGGAAGTCTAGGAGGCAGAAGCCGTCACACAGGATCGAACCCTCGAACAATTCCTGCAAACCCCAGAAGCTAACCAACCGGACGGCCAGATCAGTTGTACAACCAGCGCGAAGAGGATCGTCAGCGTCCGCATCTGTCCTCATTCTTCACCCATCGGCACTATCCGGTGAACATCGATAAACCTGCAAGCAGGAAAATCAGTAAAATACAATGATCGCTCATTACAGCGTTTACATTCGCTTTCATACATGGACACGGCACGTTCCTGTTTTTGGCCTATACAGAATCATGTTATGGTACGGGGTGATACTCATATCTTGCGGTTAATTTTGCGGGCTGCTTTATATAGACAAGCAACCCAACGCGAGGTGACCCAACTTTCACAAGAACGTCATTGTCCATGTACCTTAGTTAAATATTTAGACAAAGACTTAATTTGCATAACTAGACAAAAGAACACAGAAGACATAGGCATTTTCTGTGCTGCGCCGACCATTCAATCCATCAACATTGTTCACCATTTCAGAGTATGCATAAGACGTGTATGTAACACAATAGTTACAATGCAAGCCGCTTCAAAAATAACCGTATTGCACTACGCTTCGTTGATTATTAGGGAATCACCTGGGAAACCTAGAAAAGAACATCACTTATAGAAGCTGAATCCAACAGCCTTGGAAACAAATAAACAAATACCCTTTATCATGGGCACAACGAATGACAATAGCATTCTTATGCTTGCAACACAAAAACACAGAGAGAGTTCAGATGCACCTAACAATAAGAATCTCAAGTACCCATCATTGATCACTCTGCTAATTGTGATAAGCATACGTACAAAAACCCTTGCAAACGGCAAATTGCAAGGGGCTCAACTGTAAGGTACTTGTAAGTAGAGCAACAAAAAAAATACGCAGAACACATTAACATTCATAGCATTGTATATCGCTTCACAGCCGCCGATATAGTTACTTCGCTTACAAAGAGATATTCAAAAGCACAAAGATGATATAGGCATTGCCAGACCGGTGCAAAACAAGAGATTCGAAGCTCTGTGTTGCCGCTAACGACTCACAATAGCTTATACAATAGAACAAAACAACGGCTACAGTAACCGAACAACTGCATACAAGCGACGTAGTACCGGAGATGAAAGGATCGGGACCAAAGAGGATAGAGACAGAGAGAATCTCCTGCGGAGTGCGCCAGCGAAGGGCGGAGCATACGTGTATTGTGACACCGAGTAGACAGAGGAAATGCACTATTCTAGGTAAAGCAAGGATATGTTTTTCCATAGACATTAGGGATGGCGGTTCAGAGTCCGAGTATCAGAGTACTACGAAGTAAAAGCTCTGATTGCGGTAGATCACCGAG
>JACMIJ010002015.1:0-10507 GCA_014805365.1 Koerneria luziae | reverse complement strand
GCAAAGAAATATGCAAAGGAACAAAGCTGATACATGCATTCACGGTCCGGCGCAAGAGAAGTTCATGTTGACCGGTCCGATGCACCTCACTTGCATGCAATGCCAAAGACATCTAACGAGTGAGCAAATTGCAAAATTTAGCAAACGATGTAAAATAATAGCTACAAAACATTGTAAAAAGGGAAGTGAAAATTATACTATATTTATTCATAACAATACTATATTTCAGGGTTATATTTTCAACATTTGGCATATGAAAGGCTTTTGTAATTCAAGTTGTTTACTTGCGTTCTTATTGTTAGAAATATAATAAATCCCATGATGTCTTGTAGGGTAGCTTACTGTATATCATAGAAAAACGATAATAATATTATATTTCTTGTCCTGGAATTTTGCCTTTCTTTGCTCCTTGTATTCATGCAAGAAATGGAATTGGCAGATTGAACCAATATTGGCCAAACAGTTCTAACAACAAGAGTTATTTAATTTCAATTATTCTTGGGTGGTCTCCCTTTCTCTCTTTCTGTATGTTGATTATTGGTCTAAGATTTGCATATTCCTTTGTTCTCTCTTCAAGTCGCTTTATATTCGAATACATACGAGGTACCCGGAAACAGCGATCACAAAACGCTGTGTTTTGTATTTTGCTTTCCTCGGGTAACAATACAGGTGATGCAAAAGCTCATGCTATGCTAGTTAATCGAGCACAGCCAAACATGCGGTTCTAACATTAAGCACATACTTACAGTTCCTAACAAGAACTTTCTCGCCATTGTGGTTGGCACACTGTAGTTACATGTGAGGATGTTGCAGTCAGCTTACTCTCTCTGGGCGGTTCATTTCTTGATTAGCAAAATAACCGAGCACTTTTATGATTTGGCTGTGATCACTACAGAAATGCATTTGTTTTGTATGCATTATCATATTGTCAGGGTACGAAATACGTATTTTGAGCACATGCTTTTATGTGTGAGGACCAAAAGGCAGTTTTGCACAACCGGCACGCTACAAGTGACTGTAAGCACATACTGGAACAGTGTTGATTGGGTAAGTTGTTGTAAGTCATGTAACAATATGATGCAACATGTAAAACAAGCTGCATTCAAACAAATATTAAAAATTTGATGTCACTACAATCATTTCAGCTTCCAATGCTTGTTTCGAAAACGTGTATCCGAAAGCGAAAACACTTCTGTTGCTTTGTTTTAATGACTATGTCCATATTCGGTATTCCAAACCTCATGAAATACTCGAATGAGATATAGGAACCTACGGAAGTGCCAACCACACCCAGGGCAAGCTATGGGTATTTAAAGTACATAGAACTTTAATAGTGAGTTTACTCTTTCCTTAAAGGATGCCGGACACCGTCATTTCGTACGCAAACAAATTTCATAACGAGTGTTTTATTGACCCGCTACTTTTGTGTTCAGGCAATACACATAAGCGAATTCCTCGGTGAACTGACAGTTTCGGAATCCCCTTTATAAAAAAAAAGCTTTATGAATGATTGAATGATTCAGGCACGTTGTCCTCTTCACGTGTTTCACAAAGTGCAAGTTCAATGCTCAATAAAAGTCGTTCATCGTCTGTAGTTTTGTACGATAAGATGCGACCTTTGCGTTTCGATAATTAAACGACAGAGATAAGTTCCATCCACCCACATGTTTATCATGAGAACTTTGCAAGGTTCAAGCTATGAAGTCCGAGCTGAGACGTAATGAAGCAAAAAAAATAAATGGAGGCCATGGGCGTAAGCCAAGTACAATGTAAGCCAGGGATCCCCAAAGTCGAGGTAGTTGTAAGAAGGCATACTGAAAAAAACACGCCTCTTGTCGAGCAGCTTGTTGTTGCTGTTAAGCCAAACATATTGAGATACTTCATAACTTTGCGATGTAAAAAATATTCATTTCCACTAACAATAAGCGAGTTCCGCTATCACCTTCGCTGTTTGTGTACCTAAATTTGGTTCATACTGGTTACTACTGCACGTGGTTACAGTTACAGTTGTTTTATGCTAGTTTTCACAAAGAAAACCATGGCTTTTGTATGAATGAATATCTTTCCGAACTTCCGAATCTACCTTCACCTGTTCCATTCGTACACATTTTCCCAACATCACAGAGCAAGCTTCTGCATTTCCGGTTGTTCGGACCAAGAATTCTTCAGCAAATATAATCATATCTGGCATATCTCTGCGATCAGAGAAATGTCGGGTCTGCACATTAGTATCTAAAATATTTCCTTATTGTTAGTGTAAGTATAATTGTTATCTTCAGTGTTTGTGGAGAGCTTAGTACTGTAACATTGAGTATTCTAACAAAAAGGCTGTACATAATGCAGGATACTTATATGAATGGCCATACATATAAATATTTCGAAAAGCCGTCCTCAACATTCAAATTAGCCCCATTGCACACACACTATGCGTCTGGAGAGCACAAGTGTTTTGGGAGCTCCTCTTTCTTCTTTTTTTTCTTTTGGTGTTCAGTTTTTTTGCGCGTCTGAGTGCGTACTTCACGTTTTGTGGCAGAAATATATAGAAGCGGAGAGATTCGTAGATTGTTAGGGGCAAAAATGGCATTGTAATGAGGGCTGAAGATAGAGATAGAGTTGTGGTGCAATGCGAGTGTGTATGTCTGTTGCACAACCTTTGGACTTTGCTCGAACGCTGGAACTTTCCTGAACTTATTGTTAGCAGCAGAAATGTGAACAAACTTTTTGTTGTATATTGGCTTAACATTATCACATCCTGATTATATCAGCATCCAACCATGCCAAAATGTCATTTGCAAAGATACTCACAGAAAATAAGCCTATATTTTAAGGGTTTCATTCACTGCGTAATTCACTGCTTCATTCACTACTGTACTACTGCAACCCTCTTTTTTAAATTTGATATTGCTTATTGTTAGAATATTGAACAAGAGAGAAAATCACGGTTATAAACCATTAAGCACCTCCTTGGCTTCTTTGAAGGTACTTATTTCTAACAATAAGAATTGAACATCATGCCTTTTTTCCATCAAGATCACTTGAATCTTTATCTGCTTCATGCGTTTCTAATACTTTGATAACCTTTAGACTTAGTGGATCTCAGAATACGCTCGCGGTTCAATGCGATCCGGTCGAGAAATGTGTGAACTCCTTTTGGTCTTCCGAAAAGCATTCATCGTGCCATGGGAAGATGGACTCTCTCGCCTGGAGCCGGCGCAAAAAAACGAGCTGTTCTGAAACAACCATAGAATCTTCAGCTTTTATGAACAGTCGTCCCTGTCGACTGTTGCTGCTTGTTCTGTGTTTCAAGCACGCTATGTATGGCCGTGATACTTTTTCAAACTGTTGAAATGAAATTAGAGACTACCTTCCGCACAAATATCCTACTTTTGCTATATACTTGAATCTTATTGTTATGGTCCTTTTCCATTTTCATCACAAAGAATTGCTAAGGCAGCCATTTTTTCGTTACTATATGCCTTATCACGAACTTTTGAAATTCAAAAACATTAAACGCGTTTGCAGAATATAACGGCAGTCGGATCTTTGTACTTATGGAACGGAGCCAGGTGTTCCATTAGCAATACTAGCAATGACACGTAAAGTATAGTAATGACAAGTTACACAAAGTGCGTTGTGGAAATAAACAAGTATGGTTTTTTACATATGTTTCCATACAAAGACCATTGTTTCTTTACGAGTGACCGAAAATGAAGTTAATAATAGCCAGCCAGGAGGATAAGTGGGAGGGAGGAACGAGAACAACTCATCCGCCCATCGTCTCCAATATTCATTCCCCGTTTACTTTTTACTTGTTTCTTCTTTTTCTGATTTTTATATTTATGTCGATATTCATAGTTGTTTATTTTCAAGGTTGGAGGTTCCAGGTCTTAAATACTTACTTATAGGAGACGTCGCTTCTTTTTTTCTTTTTAGGTTCCCGAGATGATGCCCCCAATTTTTGAATTTATTTCAAATGAAATTCAGGAATGCGTTGCTTTAATGTTGTCCAGAAAAGCAATTTGTTTTTGCAGCCTTTGCAATGAACTTGAACCTAACTGAAGACAACTAAGGCTTAAAAATGTATATAGATTCGGAAGCTTATTGCTAAACTATACCATGCCGCAACAACTATGTTTCACGTAAAGTTAAAGTATGTTTTCGCAAATGAAAAGTACTCCGCCGTCCTCGTTGTATGGAAATATACCATCACCTAGAACTTTATTAGCATTTTCATTATGACTTGCTTTCTTTACCGCTTGACCTATAAGCCAGTCGAATGAGCTTTGCATTAATTCGTGCACGTGTTCGTACGTGTACTGATTCGTACTCATTTTTAGCTCTGTTTTTTCCCACTTTGCAACAGCGGCCAGAATCATAGTTTATTTTACCGAAAGGGATTGGGGAAGAAGTTTTCTGAACTCATGGTCATTTACAGCGTTACGAATCCAATGTATTCGTGCCAGTCCGTAAATGGCTATATCATTGTTGTTCTTTTTAATACAAACTCTTTGTTTAAATATTTAAAAAAAGAAGTATTAAATATACATTTTGGCTGCTGTAGAATGTTGTGATCAGTCAGCGTCCGCATCACACACATCGTTTCATGATCGCCGATCTAGTGTTCCTCATATGTACACGAACACAAAGAAGCCCACTGTTAGGAGTAACCAAAGGAATATGCAAAGTTTAGACCTGCAATAGCTGCAAAACGTTGTGCACACTTCAGCATGATCGGTTTGGTGCTCCAGCTGCTGTTGTAGCTTTCGAACGCACCTCGTTTGCTATGCATGAGCACCCATTTCTATGATGTTTCAGTCCATATTGATGTTCCTTTCTAAATTGCGTTATCTAATCGTCCTGGCTTTGACAATAACTGCCGAATAGTAAGAAGAAGAAAGTTCGAAAGAACTTCTCCTGACAATTTCTATGATGTTTCAATCCATATTGATGTTCCTTTCTAATGCTCGCTTGTTGGTTAAAGCGCTCTAGGTTTGACAATAACTGCTAACTGTTTCTGCTCAGAAGTTCTCGTGAATATTCCTTATGATGAGACGATAGCCAGTTGAGAAACCTATTAGCCTCGGTAGTAAGTCCTTCTGTCTCACGTGACCTCTCCAGTTCAGTGACCTTTTTACACTGAGTTACTATAAAAGGTCACGGAAAAGCTCACTGGAAACGGAAGAGTTCACCATAGCGGCAGAAAGGTATGCTTGTTGTTAGCTGCGCATCTTACAATTAGCTCGTTACACAAGTATATGAATAAGCGTATCCTACAACGAAGTCATCGTCTTTTGTGCTTCACACGCTTCACACCTGTCCAGTGATGAATGAACCGGCTATGAATGCGCAATTTTACATTAGCAGCTAATTGAAGTGGTTCAAATTTTCTCTAGAAATAAGGAAAACTAGACATTGCATGTCTTGTGCTGTACAAGCCCACCGTTTAGAATGTCTTGTTTTCGCGCCGGAAATGACATCTGTTTTTTTGAAGATCTCTTTGTCCAAATATGCAAATGAAGTAGCTACGAAACATTGTCAGTACAAGTTCAAGCTCGTAGCCAAATTCTGCTCTTGCTATGATGTTCCACATCAACCGAATATGATCTGCGATTATGACTTTTCGCTAGCGAGAAGATATTCACGAGCATCGCGCATTTGCCCGGCTATTTATAAAATATTAAAGATATTTACGGCGACGTCGGTCCATAAATATTTTTCCTTGACGGTCATGAGTGACTTCATCATCATGTAGTGCTAGTGCCACCTTAGCTGGACTTCCAGATATTTATCATATGGTCACTCCAGTATGTAATATATGAGAGAGGGTTATATGACAAATAATATATTACCAAATATTAATATATTGAATAAATTGTGACAAGAAGCATTGTAGCCAACAATTTATCGCTATAATGCTAGCCTGAAACAGTGACCCGACTGGTCATACGTGTATGGAGCATTCCGTGTTTTCGTTTCTCATTTGTCGTATTTATTTTTCATTATAAACGTGGTGTTTGAGAGCTGCTTTCCGAGTGTATCTCCAGTGAAGATCTGTTCGCTTTCGTTCGAATGTTTTTCCTCTTTCTTTCAATTCTTTCGGTTTCTCTCTGCCTTGCACTCGGGGATCATTAACGTGGTCGGTAATCGGATTTTCCTTGTTTGAACGCTAATTCTAAGCAGGACATTTTTTGTCTCTTTTTGAGCCTTTGGTGAATATTCAGTATTAACATTATGCAATTCATCCATGCATATGTATTATTGCTCATTAGCGACTTATATAATTTACGGTGTTTTGCATTCTGTGTATAAATAATGATTACTATTATTATAACATTGACCCCCGTTGAAGTTGGGTACTTTCGCCCCTGGCTGGTCATTGTGTTGACTTGTGAGTGCGAATAATATCTTATATCTTGTTGAAAAGGTTTTCTCAGCGTCGCGTAATGCGTATTGTTAGCTGTGCTTTTGTACCTACGAACGGAGAAAACAACTACAGTTCAGGATATTGTGATGACGTATGTAAAGATAAGTTCATTGAATCATATGTACTTTGCGATCTGGTGAGATACACAGGCCTAATTGCAAGACTTTACCAAGTGTTCCTGGCACACCCGTCCAGTAAACTTGTTGATTAATTGCAAAGATTTTCTAATTGTAAGAACTATTTTGAGGCCGCCCAATATAAGAACCGCCTGAATAAGAACCCTAGGACAATTCTCGCTAATTGTAAGTTGATTATCCTTTGTCCAGGGGTTCTCATTCACGCGGTTCTTATTCTTGGTGGCGCCATTATTTGTTGTTACTATTTCTTCATTCTTGTGAATGGACCCTTGAACATCCATCCGGCAATGCTACATACGCCTTTTAGTGTTTGCGATGAGCAGAAAATAAGGGTCTGTCACATGAGTGCATAAGCATGACGATCTTACGTGTCAGTTATGCACCTCATTATTGTTTCTTTTAATATTTTAGAGAAGAACAAGTACTTGTTGTCGATTACACTAATTGTAAGATTCAAGAGGCTACATACGTAAGCTAAGAAACTTTTTAAAAAATTAAGATAACTAGTAACATTAAGAAACGCACACTACTTACAATTAGTAAATATATATGCTAACAATCTTTGTAATTTTGTTTATTAACCATTACAACTAAGTACTGAGAATTTTCAATGTTTTTAATGTATGTGAAAACAACGATAAATTTATTAGTGAAAAGTTGGGTAAAGTATATGATACAAAAGGCTACTGCTTGTTAGAGCAAAACAGTTGTATCCCAAAGATTCTGTGTTCCTGGTATATAACACAACGAACTATAAGTTGCCTCAAGCTATTCATGCAAGTACTCTCTTCTCTTTCCATAACCACATTCTATAGTGTTGAAAAGGAGCAATCAGATGTGAAGGTAAGTAATGTGATAATTGTTTGCGTTATGTTCGCGTTACCCGTATGCATATCGATAACGAAGTCACGACGGCTTGTTGTGCCGTGTTGAAAGCTGTTATTTCCTATGTTTTTTCATGTTAGTACTAAAGTTTCTTAACTTTTCACGTTAGTTCTAATATATTAGCTTTATTTGCTTTGCTCTTCTTATTGTTAGTTCATTTCTACGATAGTTCTCATACTTATCCAGGCGGTTTGAAAATGTGTTCCTAATTTGTCCATCTCCCAAAGGACCCAAACCGAATTGCGGTTTGCATGATAACAGCTGTGGCTTCATTTGACGACTTTTTCTCTGCTGGGTAGTTTTGCTGCTACACTGGAGCTTCAATTATGAGCGCAATTATCTTATTGTTTGGGCTGTCACATGTTCCATCGTGCACAAACGAATGCGCTCAAAGAACAACTTTATATTTATTTATGTTTGTTTAATTCCAAGGTTGAAGGCTTCAGGTCTTAAACACCTTTAGGAAGCGTCGCTTTCGGGGTTCCCGAGATGATGCCCTGAAAGGGGTACAGAGCAACTAATGGCATCTGCAGAGTTAAAAAAATTTCATGCACTAATTGTAAGATGCGCACAGCACGCTTTCTTGATAGTAAGAAAGTAAGCTTCACTCTTCCTAGCTACTTTGTTTCTCTTAATTTGTCATTATTGACAAACCCAGTTTCATGTATATGTGCAGCAGAACGACAAAAGGAAGGAAATATTTTTCTGGAAGGTTTTTTGTTTCCCAATGTCGTTCTCCTTATATCCACTCGTTTCCTACACAGAGTGCAGACAAAAGTTCATCGAACAAGTCCAAGCCTATTTCGTTTCCTTACATTCTCCCAGAGCATTATTACGGGATTGTAGTGTGCCGAGTGCACTTTGAGGGAAATTTCCTGGTTACGGTAAGATCAGAGATCGTCGAACACTTTCTTGCGCATTCATCGCGTATTTTCCCAGAATACGCGAACGGGATTGCGCAGTTTTGCATTCGTTAAGATCATATTCAGAGCTGGACATTCAGAGTGTGATTGTATGGAGAGGACAAGTATGTACTTCCCGTAGTAACGAATACGATTTGCCATTGATGACCAATATTTCAGGAACAGCTCTTTGTGACGTTGTATTTTTTTGCTTACAATTAGGCTTGTTACGCAAGCTTTCTTTGTGTAGGCACTTCCTTTTGAAGTGCGCTAATTGTAAAGTGTATTGCTGCTTACAAGGAATGTGTAGTCAACACTTTTGGAGGCGTCTGGAACAGAGTTTTCTCAAGCTGGGTGGCCGATAATATGCCTAATTGTAAGAAAAATGTGTGTTTGTCGGCGTCGTGATTTACAAATTTTCTACATTGTACCGGCAAAGTGCTTTCTTGGATGTTCAATACATCCAATGTGTTTTTCCTTTCCAAATGTACGATTCTGCTCTTTCTGCCTATGTGTCATCATGTATCCGCACATGTACACGATGACTCATAACATCATTCCATCTATCAATAAACTGTCTGTGGATGTGCGTTCTCGAACATTGCATACAGTTGTTGCCTTAGCCAAGCAACTTCCGAGAAAAGTGCTTCGAAATCTCGCGAAAATTCCCGGTGGAACGTGGTTCCATCGAACGATTCGCTGTGTGAGGTTTTGTAAACATGTGCACTCAAGACAGCCATACTTATTGTTAGTGCCTAGTCAGGAATGATCCCTGACTAATCTACTACTAGACTAGTCAGGAACGACTCCATAGATGTTCAAGACGTATTCCTTGTAGGAAAGACAGTTAGTAATGATTGCCACGCTTTCTGTTGTTGGAATAGTCTTAGTGCGCCTTAGCCTAAAGATAGCCAGTGTTTTTCGGAAACCCCCGCAACAGATCATGCATGTATGACCTGACGTGTGGATAAATTTGAATTTTTCAAAATGTTCCATAAATCAAAAGATCTTTGCCTGTGTGCTCTGTTTTTCACGTATTTCCCTTATACATATGCTCATTGGTAGCTGTTAATAATCGGCTTACAATAAACAAGTGTTGCTGATAACGTTGGGAATGATGCAACTGCTTTACTTGTGTAAGTGTTGCCAACGAAGTTTTCTGGTTTCAAGTGAAAAGGCTGATTTTTCAGACATTTTCAAGTCATGGAAGTAAACCTGTGATAATATTATTTTGCTCTTGATAAAAGGAAACTCTGCAATTCAATGTATATGTTTATCAAACCCGTTATTCGTGACAGAAGAGCATGCGAAAACTGAAATAACAGCTTAAGTTGTAGATATTACCAGTTTTGGAATTTGTACAGATACAAAATAGAAGTAGAAAGGGTAGGTAGAAAACATATGTAAGTTAAAAGATCTTACAGTTAGGAATACAAAGAAAGAAGTGAAAATTTCATTTGCGTAAGGGCAGAAGCCAGCACTGAGCTTTAGCCCGCAAATGACCGGTATACTGTGCAAAGGTTACCCGCTTTGGTTGGACTTTTTTTGCTCTTTTGCCAGCTTTTCTCGGTTAACTGTCATTGAAAAAATACAGCTTTACAGTTTGTATGATTGTTGACAATAACAACAGTCATGCGGAAAACGCTGGGACTGTTCAGCACTGACGATGAGAATTACAACAGCGTAAAGCCGCAACATACATGCTGCTGCTGTACAATATGAGGCCAATGAGGTGTTTTTTTGGTTCGATTTCTTGTGCCATGTTAGCCAAAAGTCAATCTACACTTTTTTACTCGCAACATGTCCTTTGTGCCATGTATTTCTGGCATTCTCTCAGATACCTTTCTCTGCCCTTTCAATTCCGTCTCGTCGCATTGTGCGAAGATTCCCAAGGCACCGGGAACGCCTTGGCGCACGTTGTAGAAAAAATTCCAATATGACACAATATTAAGTTCTATTAAATATAATACGTGCTCTTTCTTGTTCATTGATTATGCTTATTGTTATCATTGTAACATTTGAGAGAAGGTAAAATAACAGTTCTGTATTGCTGACGATGCTTGCTAACGCTGGCGTTATAGAAAAATATCAGGAACCTGCATGCAGTGTCTGCTGGAGCGTTGAGCTTTTGATCACAAAATGTTAGTGTCTAGTTTGCT
>JACMIJ010002014.1:0-10507 GCA_014805365.1 Koerneria luziae | reverse complement strand
CCCTCCGTGATACTGGATTAGAAGGCTGTAGTTTTATAAGAATAATTTATACGCTGCATCTAAAACACCGTGAAGAGAATGAGTATAAGTATAAATATATGAGTATAAGACAAAACAAAGATCACCTGGAATGTGCAATGCAACTTCTTCCTGTCGTCTACCTATGAAATGGGCAGTGTTCAGTCAGCGGATACCATCTTCTCGCCCTCAAACTTCATCTGCGATTTCAAGAGAAATCAATTCAGCGAGGTGAGTTTTATGCTATGGAAATGTTTTTCCAGGCGAGACCGTGTCTGGCTGATGCCGAACCCATCACATTCCTGAAATGCGACCAAGAATGTCACAAGATGGTCGATCAAACCGATACCATGGTACGTTGATAAGAATATCATCACTCGTTTCTTTCTCTTGCCTTTTCTCCCGAATTTCGTCTGCGGGGAGTCCTGAGAAGGCCAGGACGTTGTGGGGCATACATTGTATTAAGTCCGACGTTGCCCAATACGGACCGATTAGTTTTCGTGAACGTATTCACTAGCAATTACCTCCCCTGGAGGGATGACACCTTTGTTGGGTGGGGACGTTGTCGGGGACCAGTGCAGAACAGTCCTCCTGCATAAATAACGGTGGGACTGCAACTGGCTTTTTTTGTTCTGGTGACAGTACGTCAGATACCCGATAAAAATCGGCAACATTCGCGCAGTATACGGTCGTTAGATTGTTCAAGAACGGTTCCTGACTGAACCACGATCCATCCACTGTTCAGGTGTACTCAGAAAGAGATCTGGATGGCTACGAAAGGGAATTGGACACCTTGTGCACGTTCCAGCAATGCTATGTGGATTGCATGATCCCAATTGTGAAAGAGGTTGGTCAGATATTTCCTTATCCATATGACACAGGTTGAGAAGCCATTATGTCGAACAAGTAATTAGACAAATATTGAGAATGTGCTCGTATATGCCTCATATCCCAATTACAGGTGTGCATCCCGTCTCTGGCAGCGCGTGCCATTGACATTGTCACTTCATTTGTCAGCTGGCATGCAAGAGACATCTACGAATGGCATGTGGTAAGACACGTTGTGTATAAAGGGGAACCTGCTTCAATTCATTGTGTTCGTTGTAGGTGAGTGACAGACTGGATCGGCTCGCCCCTTCATGTCTCGCCCTCGTGGAAAAGAAGAACGACCCCATCATTGAACAACTCATCACCGCATGACTCATTCCATCCATATGTAATTATCCTAACCATGCTCCATCTCACTTATCCCCCTTCAAATGTTACCTTGAAATGTTAGTCATTCTCTTTCCTCAAACGAGCTTTACCATCACGGAACATAACTACTGAAATACCATGATAATAAATATGAAATATAAAACCCGATATGTAGATATGAACAGAAAACAGTAACCAGGCTAGACTGTAGTATAGAGACTAGCAGCGAAGACGATATCCCTCTTGATGGTCGAGATCACTTGTTCCATCTTCTCCTGAAGTGCGGGTTCTCCGACGATACGCGCCGCGTTGCGCACGTCTTTGCACACCTAAAGGAAAGAGACCGATGAGAAGAAGAGGGAGGATGGACACCTCTCCGAGTCGTTGGATGCATCGAACGATGATTCCCTCTTGTGCATCGGTGAGCTGCATGATATCGGCGAACGGCTGTTATCAGTTATCAATGGGAATCCACTCCCTCTCCATACCATTCCCTTTGCCCAGTGATACACGACTTGCATGAGATCATATCGAATGTCTTCGTATCCGTCATTCACCCGAAGTCCCTTTGATGCCGCCACTCCGTCGATCTTCTTCTTCACTTCCTCAACTTGTTCGCGCAACTGAAATGGTGGAATAACGGTGAGGAGAGAGAGAGAGACCTCTTTGAAAGGAGATTCGGTGGATGGCGGAGCGGATGTCTTGTGTTGACACGTCGTGCAACTCAGCATTGATGCGATAGAAGCTGGCTCCAGATTGTACAATTTGTTCTCCAGAATCAACTCCGTGATCAGCAATTCCTGGCGCAAGAGATTCAGAGAGAGTTTGATCTACCTGATGATGGATTTCACACGCGACGCGTCCCTTGAAGCTGACCACTCCACCCTCTTCAACATAGTTCATTTCGCGGAGAATCTACAACAAAACAATTATGTTAAATGTTTTAAATTACTCTTTTGAGAAGTGGAGATGTTCTCGTCACCACAATTCAATAGCGTATTTCATATATGGTAAGAAGGGTACCGTCAACTTGTCCTGATATTCTTTGCACAGCAGAAGGGAATCTGCGGAGAGCGAATGTTCCAGCGATCGGATCTTCGCATCCAACTCAATGTGTTGACGTACGATGCGCATCTCAATTAAAAACGGTCAACTGGAGACTCCAACTGAGGCCAACCCCGAAAGCACAAAAGAATAAATATTCATTCTTACATGTTCGGTGAGTTTGGCACAGTGCCGTGCGGGGAATCGCGTTGGATCGAGGAATGCGTCGCGGAGTTTGTTCATCGTCTGGACGACGGGATGCACATGGATGTCGCCCACATGGAAGTCCCTCATCGGCAGATACACAGGAGCACCCTGGCCACATCCACAACAAGAAGGGGCAGATACCTTCGCCATCTCCTCCTTCGTCTCCTCCAACTCCGCGACCACACGTGCCGCCATATCCGAAAGTGGCTGTGATCTACAAAAATACTATCGAGAAGGACGATGCTCCATATAAATGATACTCATGACACGTGCTATGGATAGGAAGGGACTCGTGAATATGTGAGGGACATCGTACCGGAACCGCTCCAATTCCCTCCGACTTCCCTCGGCGCAGAGTTCGGCGGCATTCACTTTGATCTGTAGTTGACAGACAGCCACAATTGCTGAGTGCGGGATATCGCTCACAATCCTGCAATGCACAATCCGCCAGAAGTCGCATCCTCACCTAAATGATCGCTTTCCCGTCGCATGATGTGGACGGAATCCCTCGATGCCGAATGCCAGTGATCCCTCGATCATCGCCTCTTCTTCTGCCCACTTCTTTTCCTTAATACCCATCAATGTTAACTGTTTGTCCTATAGAGAATTGCTCGAATGCAAGTGAACAGTTATCCATCCACGAACCGAATCGTTCATCTTGTTCCATTTGGCAACGCGATCGGCGAACTGCGCCTCCACATCGTGGCTGGCCAGTGCTTGCAACGTCTTATTATCTCCTCAAACAAAGACGTATCTACTACAGTAAGCAAAACAAGGAATCGTAGGGGGAGGGTATGAATACAAAGAGACACGTATGAATACCTCGATATTCGACTTTCAGAAGAATGACGAGCTCATGATATAACACATGCGCCGGAGAACAGATGACGAGGAGTCGTCCGGGGACAAAGAAGCGGTCGACGGATGGCATCTGGCAGAGAGACGGCCAGGAACGGACCGGTCTGGGGAAGGTGAACTAACCATAACGAGGAACGGATATCGACCAGTTTGAGAAGATGGGAATGGAGATCGTAGAGGGAGTCAGAGGAATCAGAAGGGAGACACGTCGGACACAGCAGAGTCGGCAGGGTGGACACACTCGTACGAGCCTGTGGGGAATGTGGCTGAATAGACGGCATACTATTTCCAGTTGTTTCTTGCGTTCTCCGCCCGTTCTGAGGGAAACACTCTCCACATATGACCGTTGGAGCATATCCTCAATGCGCAATTGTTCTGCTCGCAACAGATTCAACAACATCGAATACGTCACTCGGAATTGTGATTGTAACTTCGTCGCTTTACCCTATAAGAGAGCTCCGGTTACTGTAAACTACCTTCCACATATGCATACTTGTGTGAAGGGCAAAATAAGACCTAGTGACCAACCATCATGACAGAAATAAGTTCGTGCTCCGGAGTCACATTGGAACCCTTGCACAACACGATGACGGTCCCTGTCGAATCGAGTCCTCGCCTTCCCGCCCTTCCGGCCATTTGAATGTATTCCTGCACATCATTGTATTCTCCTTGTACCGCACCCCTGGATGGAGTAATCGAAGGTTGAATCCGTCGTGTTTGTTGATAGAATCAAAGACGACGGTGCGGGCGGGCATGTTGACGCCCATTGCGAATGTCTCCGTTGCGAAAAGGATCTGTATGAGAAGCAGAAGCAGATCAAGATGCCGCATGGCGTGGGAATCGAACCCTGATACTGTGATTGAGAACACGAGAGCTATCACAACATAGAGAGCTATCACACTACCTGACACATCGTATTGGAACAAATGTTTTGCCTTTAAGTGTTTGTTATATGGAGAAATACTATTGAACTGGTGCACCTATCGATCGATTACCTTGACGTATCCTTTCTGGAACAGCAATTCGACGACTTCCTTGAGAATGGGGAGGATTCCACTGTGGTGGATGGCAAATCCACGTAGACATAATTCTTTCATCATTAGCACCTGCAATCTCCCTCTTGGCATCACTTGCACAACAATACAGTAGTGTACAGTAATTGGACAACAGTAGTCACACAGAACACTACAGTAGTCACAGGCCTGTGGGAGTTCCTTGTCGGTTCCCTTGAGTCGTTGTATGCATTGGGTGAAGAAGGTGGTGACGTGGCTCTTCTCGATGGCCGTTGTCAGGTCGATGCTATTCAGCAGCTGTGCATTCTCATCGCATCGCTTGCGGGAGAACACGAAGCAGACCATCGGCAGTTTATCGATCGAACGAAGATGGTCGACCAGGTTGATGTAGATGTTCCGATCCTAGAAGAACAACTGTATCAGCAATACTCTTGTTGTTAGAACAACGTCCCTAAGTAGAAAACACATTCAAACAAAAATTATCAGCGGAGGTTGCTTTTGTTCATACAATGAATGAATAACATACATTCCTGCTGAATCCACCGGGTCTGGGTCCACTGGGTGCCCCTCGTCCTCCTCCTCCTCGCCCTCCCTCGCCTCTTCCTCCTCCTCGCCCTCCCCCGCCTCTTCCACCTCCGGCCGGAGTTGCCTTCGCTGTCGTCTGAATGATAATCTTATCATAAGATTTCGTAACTGTAGTATAGTAGAGCTGCTGAACTGCAAAACAATTAAATGCGTTTGCAACATCGCACGCGTAGCGACAGTCTGATATTTGGGCAGAACGTAGTCAGGTATTCCAATAAAGAAAGTAAAGTTCTCCCGAATCAAGGCCTATTCTCCTGCGGGGTCCCGAAGAGGCTGGGACACGTATTCCAGGTATTCCAATAGTAAGAGTAAATGAAAGTAGGTCTTCACGGTCAAAGATACTATTGCTAGGAAATAAGAATACCTTAGAGGCGACAGCCTTCAGATAGCCTTTGTTGTCGAATGCTCCAGCAGAGTCGATGACGAGGAACATATCCTTCTTGGTCTTCCCATCCTGTCCCGTATACAGGAAATGCTCCAACGGAACTGGTCTTCGGAATGTCGACACTACGTGCACACGACGATTCTTGATCCGCCTGAGAAGTTTCGGTGAATGAGTGGGGGGGGGGGGGGGGGTGGGGGGTGGATATGGCTTCCCCAACCCCCCCCCCCCCCCCCCCCCCCCCCCCGAGATGGCTTACCCAACCCAATCGGCGAATTCAACACAATTGGGAACGGTGGCGGACAGCATGACGATAGAGACATGGGCGGGAAGCATGATGAGAACCTCCTCCCAGACATGTCCCCTGTCCAGGTCATTGATATAGTGCACTTCATCGAAGATCACCCATTCCAATTCACGGATCACCTCGGATCCATTGTATAACATGGATCGAAGGATCTCTGTTGTCATGATCAAACAGAATGCCTCGGGATGGATCTGGATGTCACCCGTCACTAGACCAACATCCTCAAAGATCATCTTGAAGTCTCGATACTTCTGATTGGACAGAGCCTTGATGGGAGATGTGTAGATGGCACTGAAGTGAAGAATGATAAACAGACTTCTGCAACTGACCGTGTTCTGTGTTGCTTGCAAAGAGCGACGGCATATTCAGCCACAACCGTCTTCCCCGCAGAAGTGTGGGCGGAGACGAACACCGACTCCGCCCTTTCCATGCACAACACGGCTGCTTGTTGGAAAGGATCAAGGTCGAAGGGATACTGTAAAAAAACTTATAAAGAACTTCACTAACGTAACCTTAACATCAAAACGTACCTCAGTCATTGTTCGATTTTTGTTTATTGATTTCGAAATGTTTTTTTTTCAAACAGCAATCTTTTGATTGGCATACAGTACCTTCTTAGCCATTTTCGGAACAATTTCGGCGTATCCAGGAATAGGCGCATCGCATGGAATAACACGGGCATAGGCATAATCAGAATGGAGAACCGACTCTGATCGGATCGGGATGGATGGCAGAGAATCCTGAGAAGATTCCCGTCTGGAAAGGACTCACCATCTCGCTCAGCTTGTCCTTGTCGTCGTTCTCCTCCACCGTCTTCGTCTTCTCTTCCTCTTTCACTTCCTCTTTCGTCTCAGTCCCAATCACTTTCTTCACTTCGTCTACAATGACCGCCATGTGGTCGTCATGGACGAATTCCATGAGTTCGAATATGTCGGCCGAGTCGATGTCGATGGCCGGCGCCTCGGGCTTTGGCGCGGCGTCTGCGAGGGGGACACAGCCAGTGAGGCCGGGAACCTCGTGGAAGAGATCCGTGAACTCGAGAAACTGACCCTCCGAACCCTTGTTGTCCACTTTGACGGCGAATCGGAACACATTCTCGAGATCATCTTCGAATCCACCTGAAAAAATCGGCATTGAAAATAGTAACATGCCAATAATTTCGGCAAACGGTTCATCAGAGAACAATAAGACACTGTCGCCGTGAAACTGAGCAGATTTGTTTTTTTAAACTGTCATTATATGTTCCAATTCTGAATCATCCATCCTGCAACAATAATTTTGAACTTAATTACATACACGTTGTAGCTGGTAATACAATAACAAGACATACCAGGCATGAAGGGGACATTGCTGGAAGATCCCTTGATGGATGACGTCATGTTGGATGGAGCCCTGTTCAGGGATGCACTGCTTGTCGCTTCTCCCATCTCGTCTTCGTCTCTCTCCACTTCCTCCACTCCTTCGAATATTCCATTCTCATCCATTCGAAGGGCGAATCGAAATGTGAGATCGGATGGGGAGGGGACGGGAAGAAGAGAGGACGGGGACACCACAACTGGGGACTCAAGGCTGAAGAGATACTGTAGGATGGGAGAAGAGGACAACTGAATATGCATGCGACACTTACGCGTAAGTGGAAGTAATGGAGAAAGTGTCGGTGTTCATCGTGAGATATTCAATGGCCGCCGTGCGGAAAACGTCTTCTGCTATCTTTTGTTCGTCCTCCATTCTGATATACTGGAGATGGACTTCGAGCAGACTTCCTGCTGTCTTGAATGATTCTCCCAATCGCCGTCTGGCATTACGGGTTTGGTAATGCCAGACGGCGATTGGGAGGGTACCTATGGTGCCAGATACCTCATTCTCTCTATTTTGACTATTAGTTGCATTGCCTTCCAAACCCGCTAAATTCCTATTACTAAGGGAATTCTACACACATACTAGTGTAACAACTGTCTCTTAGCAGTAATTTTCCATTTGTACACCAAGTTAGACATTTGTGTCCCCACCTTTCGTTCCTAAAATGCTTGGTTCTGCGTGGATAAGGGTCGCTTGGCTAACAATGTATGCAAGTAACATATCCCGTAATGCCCATAGACTCATTGTCGGCATAAGTGCAGATCTAGTTTGAAGCATGCATACCGCCCATTGCATTTTCACTCATGTGTCCAAAAAGTACTCCGGCACCTTCGTAGCTTGCTCTTATTGTTAGTAAACGCTTCACTATCTCAAAACTGAACACTTTTAGTACCCACTGTTAGTAATTTCCTAGAAAATTAAAAAAGTGCTGTTAGGGCCGAAACAAGATTTGCTCCATACTGTTCTAATTGCTAGTAGAATTCGCATTCGCAGATACCAGATAGCGAGCCATCGACCACGCGGAATACACACAATCAAAATCACAAATCAACATTTTATTTATATATAACTTATATCATAACAACAACAAAACATATTTTGAAAATAAATTAGCGACAAGATAGAATGATTGGGGGATTATTCCATTTCACCCGTCAATGCATCATATGATACTCCTTCTTGTTCTATTAAATTGCATACAAATACAAATACAATATCAACTTCGATCTCCTATGTGGATCCCATACACGGGCCCTTCTTTATCGCCGTCTAAGCTGCTACAATCAATCAACGAGAAAAGGAACGAATACAACAAATATCGGGAAGATCAATACATATCGCCGAGTAAGAAATTCAAGACGCGATCCAAGCAGAAACATCCAACCAGGTCCGTCAGTACGTACTGCACCAACGTGTTACGGAACTGAAACGTCAAGATTAGCAAACACTAGGGGCCGTTCATCACGATCATACGTCTGCTACGAACACAACAAGTGTGGGACATGAGGCATAGAGATACAAAAGAACGACCCGGAAGTGATCTGACCGTTTCGGGAAGAACAACAAGTTCGAATTGCTTGATGGCATCGTCGGAGGAACCCGTCGAGAGGGCGAATACCGAGAATCCCGCCAATAGAATCGAATACAACATCGGCTTGTTCTCCGTTAGCGATTCCATGAATGGTCGTCCCTGCATCAACAACAGTCAAAACAGCAGATCATCGACAGCCCCAGCCACGCCCCTCGGATACCGCCACGCCCTCCCACGTACCCGATAGTTGACGGCGAATGTGCAGACTTGGAGAGCCATGGACATGATGTAGACGGCGGTGTTGAGGACACTCGGAGTGAACTTGGCCTCGAGATCAACAGGATCCGACCTGTCATGATATCATCTCATTCTCATTTCCTCCAACCATTCAGTGATAGCATCATGTAAAACAAGGATGCTCTTCTAATTGAGAAAGTAACCTCGGTTCGAGTTGATGAGCCATTCCGACAATGTTGATGAGGCAGACGAAGTGGATGGCGAATTGACCGGTGACAGTGAGAAGAGTGTACGCATTGAAGATGTTGGCCATGGGACGCTGTCTCGACAATGTCTTCAGGGGCTGCAATGGCACTAATTCATCCCACTTACCACGTATGGTTCATTTCTAATTTCACTTTTGCATTAAAGTATATTTTTCCAACATTTACTAGATAATAAAATATTTGGATCTGAAATCCAAAAAGTTAACGTTAGATTCCAAAAAACGGTTGCTTCACGACCTGGTGCTTGGTTGCACCATGAAACGTTTTGGATAAGCTTATCAGAGAGGGAAGAATTGGGGATGAGATCAACTCGTTGAATAAAAGAAATGAAATGCTTGTGCATCATGAAGTTCATGCAAAATCGCACCATTAACGTATAATAAGAAAATGAGGAAATTAGTTTCACTAAATGTGCGCGCAGGCATCAGCATGATCTCTGCGCACTAACAAAAAGCATTGAATGTGTTTCTTCCCGTTGGTTCACTAACTGACATACCCGACTTCGACTGACAAACAGGAAGCAGACGGCAAGGAGCAGACCCTGCACAGTCGCCTGCGTATCCGAGAACTTCACCCCGTCCAGATAGAGAACCGACAGGGAATACGCGGAGATCAATGCATTCAGGGCAAGGATCTTGAACATCTGCAGAGTCGTCACCAGGGTGCAACGACCCTGTTTGATCACGTGGCAGACTGAAAACAATCACATAGAATAGAAAAGTGGGTGATTCTGAGCAAGGAAGGGGTGTTTACGCAAAACCGATGATAAAACAGCTTCTAGAAAGAAGAGAAGTACGACCAAGGCCACCAAAAAGCGTCCTTTGGAAAGCATCTCATTTCATATAAGAGCTTCCACAAAAGCGCGTTTCCAAATGACGCCCTGGGAACGAATCTAACTTCCTTTTAGAAGTACTTCTCTTCTTTTCGTCCAAAAAATTGAGAAAAATAGTAATATGCGTAGTTAGGTTGCAAAATACCAAATTGTGCACTAAAATATTCAAATTTTCTACTCTAAGGCAACGTGAATAACACTCAAATTCACTACAACAATTATATAAAAAGTTGAAATTAAAAAAAAACGAGTAAATGGAAAGACAAAAGATGGTGTAGAAATAGATGAACAGACTTGACTGGATGCTCGTGTATTTGGAGGTGAACGGAGCAGCGATGGACGCGTCTCCCAGACGGACAACTTGTGCCTGACAATCAAAACAACTCATTATATCCAATCCACCATCACGATGTTCTGTTTCTAGAATCCACCAAATTATAAGTAACTAAGAAACTGGTTTTGTTTCTAAAGAGTCGATCGAGGACATCAAAAGGTCTCACGAAATTGCATGAGAAGTGGTTATCAGTAGTCGTGAACCGTTCCACATGAACGGTCTACTTCAGAATATAAACAACTTGTGACAGTATGTGTATGCTGACAAGGGAACGGTCAGTACTGAATTCCGCGGATCGCAACGAAACTTACACAGATTGTTAAGCAAGGCGAACTAT
>JACMIJ010002013.1:0-10509 GCA_014805365.1 Koerneria luziae | reverse complement strand
GGTTGGTGGAGGGAAAAAGGCGGCACAGCCTTTGAAGAAAAGTTAAAGAGAAGTTGCTACGGGACCACGCGCAATTTAAATGGGGGTTTTTTGAAGGGTTACGGTAGGTGAATTGGGGCTTTGTTTTCAGAGTAAAAATACCCTTTAAGCAAGCAGCTGTTTCGGCAGAACCGATCTTTAGGTTTTAGTTGAATTTGTTTGTTCGTTTGTCATGCTACTGCCATAATACATACTCCTGCTATAATAATAGTTTATGTTGAGAAGTAGGGGGGGTGTGCGTTAAATAATAAACAAGATGCAGCCGCATGGATGGAGTAGACAAGGAGACAAGGAACGAGAAAAAAAGAAGACGGAGGGAGGGGGGGGGGAGAAGTAGGAGATGCACATGGGAAGGCGTGGAAAGTGTGTGTGTGTCTCGTCGTCTATAATACAATGGAGCGGCGGGGCACCTCTCCGGGGCCCGTTGTTGTTTTTGTTCTCCCCCGGGCAGTGTAGCGTGTGTGTGCGTGTGTTTGTGTCTTTGTGTGTATTTATGAGTGTTTTCGGAGAATGTGTTTGTGCCCGTGCCGGCAGTTCACATTATGTGAAGCTATGGAACTTCCGCAGGTATGAGATTTGCTTGTTCTTTTTGTTCTTGCGTTATGAGCTTATGTTGTTGTATGCAAATGAGGTACTGTAGAGCGGTGGAAGCAAGGTGTTGTGAGTTAGTATGCTTCTTCTTGTCTCTGGTGAAGAACTTTTCATGAATATGCAAATTTTCGAGACCAGATAAAGCCCCAGAGTGAAACGGTTTTCGTATTAGGTGGCGTTCCCTTCTGGTATTCTATGCTTTCCTAGTTTCTGCGAAAGTTGCGCTAGCGCACGATTTTTAGAGTATAACTACTCACAGGGCGTTTACCAGTTTTTCTTCCCCGTTAGAATGTTTCCCGCAAGTGTGTGTTTACAAGTTTGTACTGACGTAGACAGGCGCGGCAATTTCTCCAACAACGCTGATATGAATGAGTGTTTGTTTGTTTGTGCTGGGCCAGGAAGCGCAAATTGTTTGAGCGTTTTTTGATCTACGCGCGTTTTCGTGGGGAATGGGTTTTTAGGGTTTTTGATCGCATAGACTCATCTCTCTCTTTCTCGGTTTTTGTTTGTTCCGCCATTCGACGAGTTTTATTGCTTTGTTGTTCAGGGTGTCCCGTCACTTTTTTGTTTCAGCCGGGACACAAAATATGCATGACTCTAGTCTATTTTTCCGCTCGTTGGCTTGTTTATGCGGCCGGCTGCAGGTTCGGCCGTTTTGCTGATTTTTGTTGCTGTCTGGGCAGACCATCGCTTTAGGGTATCTGGCTTCCCAGTTTTAGCGCTGATTTTGAGACCAAAATGTTGTCTTGCCCCTCATAGTTCAACTGTTTTGTTTATTTTCATGTGTTTTGCCCTTTTTTACACCGTAAATACCTACTTTGCTTTTTTCTTTGGAACACCCGATCTCAATGGAAGCATAGATCTCCCTCTGTTTGTTGTGATTTCTTTGTCAGCTCGGCTTCACGTTAACTTTTCGAATAGCTACTTTGTGTTTTCTCTCGGGGTTGAAGATTATTCGGTATTTTCTCTGTCTTTTAGAGATTATTGAAATCGGGATTTTTTCGATTGTAGCCATCAATGCTTTTGCTTTTGCTTCTCGCTTGTTCATTGCATGCGCTGCGCATATTTTGCCACACGCATGCATAATATTCGGTCGGTTTGCCTCCTTTCTGAAGTTGAAAACATGTGGCCATTGTTCGGCAACATTGGCTCGTGCTTTGTCGAGTAAACAAACTCGTTATTTTTTTGGCCACCGCCCCTTCTTTTTTAATCTCTCTCTCTCTCTCCCCTACATTGTCTGCCCTTTTTCATGCCAATATATTTTGTTATTTGTTTAAAAACTGCTTTCTATGTTTTAAAAATGAATTTTCTCTACATCCATCTGCAATGTTTTTGTCTTGTTGGTAATATAATACTCCGTTCATATTGCTTGTTTTTACAACGTGTTGTTATGTCTTTATTTTTCCAAACCTTTAAGTTTGCTTTTCTGTTTCTTTCCTTATTGTCAAAATACCCGATTCACGAGGCAACCTCATGTGACATTTGTTTTGTTCTTCCGTTGGCCTGCATCACTACCAATATTATTCTTGCTACTTATCTCTCTGTGGGTGATTTCCATTCTTGTTCGAATGGTTTTCTGGCTTTTTTGGTCTGTAACTTGGTGCTGCTGCGCCTACGTGAATCGACAAGTTTCCTATTTTTGAGTAATAACGAGATGCCCGTCTGATAGTGTTCACTCGAAACAAGCGTCATCCTCTGACAAGTTTTGGGGTGTTTTTGTGGTGTCTGCCATTTATCATTAATTCAAAACGGGGATCACTCGACGTTATCCGAAACACGATTGTCGTTGTATGTTTATCCATTGCCTTTCTAAAACAGAATTCTATGTTCGTCAGTTTTGCCTTGCAATGACGTGCGTGTTTTGGTTTGCGTGAAATGTTCAACGTTACAGCGTGCGCGATATTTTTTATAGCGAAATTTGTAATTTTATAAAATTATGGTTGATTTATTACAGGCAAGATGTCGATGACCAGTTTATCGATGCGTAGTAGAAAGCCGGAGGATGTCCTGAAAGAGGGATGGCTGTACAAGAGAGGCGAGCATATCAAGAATTGGCGACCAAGGTGGGAATATTTAAAAAAATGTTTCCCTACTTTTCTTTTCCTTTTTTGAATATTTTATTATACTACTTTATACGTTATGTTGTTTTTGATCGTCGTGGTTAATGAGTGCCTAAAGAGTAACAAACTGTGAGGTTCTCTTTAAAGTATACGGGGTTGCGCACACGTGAATTCTTATACGCGATAGGAAACGAATGAGTTATGACTTAGCGAACTCTTTAAACCTACAAACAATAACTACCCTGCTAAATATGCTTTCTAAGAGGTTATTATTTTTGTATATCCTGGAATACCGTAACTTCCTAGTTTGTTAGCTGAGGAAGTTACTGTGTTTTTGCACCAACTGGAATGTCGTTTTTTGTGACGACCCCTGTTATTGTTCTAGTTCTGTGCGGGGTTTTGAACGTAGCCCGTTATTTGTTTATTGTGTCCGGGTTTCGTCATCACAGTGACTGTTATTTTCTGTGTACCAAGAAATACTGTCAAAACATGCGATGAGACAGACGATGCAATATGGGCAAGTGGTTTACATGGACACGGCACGTTCCTGTTTTTGGTCTAAACAGAATCAAGTTATGACACGGGGTGATACTCATATCTTGCGGTTAATTTGCGGTGTGCTTTATATAAACAAGTAACCAAATGCTTAGTGACCCAACGTTCCCAAGAACGTCCTTGTCCATGTATGGGTTTATGGAAGAAGGTGTTGATGATTGGAAGCGAAGGTGTTGTAGTGTGTAAACATGGCGATAATTGTTTTGAAGAGGAATTTCAAGGATGGCTCGGCTGGAACAACAATTTGTAAGGCTCTGGGGAAATATTTGAGGCTTTTACATGAAAATTTAAAGTCTAGACACTTTGTTTCGTAGGTCCGTACATAGCACTCCTTGCGTAGAGGCCAATGTCAGTGATACAGATAATGCTATGAGAATTGCTTGGGAAATGTAGATTGATGTTACTGCCTTGAAGTTGTCAATTATTGCGTAGTGAGTTGTGTACAGTGAAGACATTTTTTATAGCGCTTTTACGTTAGTAGTGTTCACTAGATCAAGAGGAATCAAAAAAGCACTGTAAATACGCCATTTTTGCACTTTCCTTGTGGGAGTCGGATCCCAGGAAGCGTTGGTATTTGTCCGTGTTTCACGTTGGAAAGCATACGATTCGCAGAATTTTTGCCTTTCAAAACATGCTAAGAAACAGCCAAGCAATATCATGAGGAGGGATTTGGTGGAAAGATATTGAGGGATCGACGGATTACGTTTCGCAGCAAGCCGAAAATATTATAGTTTTGAGTTGTCTGAGCAGATGGTGTATTAAAGGGATATGTATCTTTATGTGTACTTTATTAGTATGGCGGATTAAGCTATGTAAAGAACCTGTGTGATGTTTTTTGACTTCTCGCCTGCTGATAGAGAATGCAAGGTGATATTTTGGTTTCGTGGAATTTGTGTAAGTTTTGTTCGGGAATGATGTTGAAAACGTGATATCACAAGTATTGTTTACAAATAGTATGGCAAAACTTGTTTAGACTATTTTGGTGCATTTTTTTGCAAGTTTGCCCATTTCACCCGGCGGGGAGTGAGCGGTATTGAGGGGAAAAAAGTCTCAAATAACCTTCAATAGTGTTTGCGTGTTTAGAAGACTCATTTTCTTCAGTGTTAAGTATTTCGTGATACTCTTGAGAAAATGCGTGTTATATACTAGTACTCTAGTATTAAAGAGTGTTAAAGACACTCAAAATTTGAGGCTTATTTTCCTCTGAATAGAAGGAAGTGTAGTGTGATAGATGTTTCGAAAATTCCAAAAATGCTCTCGGAAACCGGCACCACCGAAACCGTTCGGCGCCACACTTTGATATGATCTTTGGTGAGCTCTCTCGCGAGGAAGTAAACAATGTGTTACGATCCTCCACGCCTGGCAGACATGATAAGAATGTGACATACTTTGCACGGAAAACTACTTGAACAATTTTGCAGCTAGATTTGTGTTTAACGGCGCTTTTATTGTGGTGAGGTTGTTGTGGTGAATGCTACTGCTTTTGGTTCCTACAGTCCACGAAAAAAGGCAGTTGAATGTTTGGGCGTGCCAGCAGATGTTAAGCTACCCTCACATAGATAAGGAGCATTTTTACTGCCCGGGGAACCATCCGTTGTAAAATATGGTTCATGAGGCCATTGCGTTAGCAGTTGGTTTATTAGCACCCACACTGATAAATTCCTTCCCTACGTGTCCAGGGGGGGGTGATCCAGGAACAAAAATTACAAAAAAAATCGGTGTGGGTGGGTGCCTATCCCAAAATTAGCATTATATAGCGGGTTGCCTCTTATTGTTAGAAAAGCTAGAATGTTGGTGCCCCAAAGTCTTTAGGGGGTCTTTATTTTGTTCTATTTTCAGCTTGAGCACCAGTGATGATGCTTTCAGTTGGGGGAAACAATCGCAAGAATAAAAACATTGTTGCCTGCACTTGAACAACAGAGTGCTTCTGTGTGTGTTTGGACTACAAAAAAACTGTTTTTGTTGGCGGCGGCAGTGCCACCACCGAAATACCACGCGACAGAGGCAGTTTGTGCGCGGCAAAAACAGTTTGTTTTGCACTCCATCCCCTGGGAAGTAGACTAGAGAGTACTCTTGCGGGACATGTTGTTTTGTTCCACTCGGCGGCATCAGTGTAGCTGCATGTTGTTCAATTTAGGTGGAAATGGGGGGATGCTATTTTTGAACACGTTTCGCGGTTGAAAAACAATCTTTGGGGGCAATTTTTGTTTTCTTAAAAATAATAACGATAAGTTAATAGTTAAAAGTTGATTAATAGGTGTTGCTTCGATGTTATTTGACCACGAAGAAGAAGATTCAATGTAAGCTAGAGGGGGGGGGTGGAATGCTCGGGGAAGTTCCATGCTTTCATCCATCCTTCGTCATCTCTGCCAAAACAACAAACATGTTTGTCGAAAGTAAAAAGGTTTTTTGCCCTTTTTATTGGCATAATACATTTTTCCTGCCCGCGCATAAATTTGGTTAATGTTACCCGCCCCGTTGCATAATTGGCATAAAAAAGCAGCACATCGAGAAGTGAGGGAATGTTTTTGTGACCAAAGTAGACAATTTGAAGTTCGCCAGGATACTTTAATGGCAACTGATATAAAAAGATAATGAAAGTAATGAAATGCGTCATGAATTATCCCTTATTATATTATACATACCTTTTTCGAATTGTTTTTGTGTCTCTGACGTCATATTGCGATAATCGGAACGACGACACTATTTCTGATCGCATACAGGTGTTTTTGTGCTTCAGACAAACATTAAAAAGCAAACCGAGAAATTGTAGTGTATAACGAACGAGTAGAGTTTTTGCGTATTGTTGCTGCTTTATGCAGGGCGGAATATTGGAGTGTGCTCCGGAATGACTTTTGGTTTTATGCGACACACCGCGTTGTTATGATGGACCCGACGACTGGACTCTGTCTATATATAATATTCGGTGAAACTGGCTGTTTTATGAAGAGTGGTATAAAAATGGTCTTGGGATCGAAATACAAATTTTGCGCTTTTAGCTGTTGTAGGTAAATTGGTAAACATTAAGCAAATTCCAGGTAGCTGTCAATCTTCGCACGTATGCAAACACGATTGATGCGTGTTTTATGTTTAATACTATCTGTCTAAAATTGTACCGGTTCCTGAAAATGGCAAAAGGCGAGTGTTTGAAGCGCACAAGTAACACGCCGTTTCGCATTTTTGCCCTCCGTTCTACACTGCACTGTGAAACTCGCGATTCTTGCGTTTGCATTTGCTTTGATGCAGCGCATCAGGAATATTACCGATGTGGTTATTGGCACATAGATATAATCGACAAGCACGTTATTGAAAACATCAGGGATTACCCGTTTTTAGTCACTTTGTTAGCATGAGAAGGTGGTTTGCCTAGTTTCCCATTGGCACCCATTTTCTTGCATCTTCATCTACTAAATTGGCACTCCGTAAGGAAAAGTTAGCATGTTGGTGCATATCGCGTTACAGTTACAAGCATATGAAGCTATGGTGTTTTATCTGAAAAGTAAAAGAGTCGAAAAGCAAGTCGATGTTGTTTCAGATACTTTATGCTGTTCAAAGACGGCGCCCTCGTTGGATTCAAGACAAAGCCGGAGAATACGAATCCCTATCCGGAGCCGCTCAACGATTTCATGATCAAGGATGCACAGGTTGCGGATTTGCAGCAAAACCGGACATACAAACCTACTCACAGAAAAATAAGCCTCATATTTTAAGTGTTTTAAAGACTTGTTTTGTGATGACACTCATTTTTTTCAATAGGATAATGAATATACCTAACCGTTGAGTTTTTTATGGACTCCAGCACTATTGAGGCTTATTTTTCACTGAGTAACAAAATACTCGCTGTTGTGAACTGTCTTTAGCCTAGACAACGTTTATTTGGCCGCCTGTTTTGTCTTTCACCGCATCACTACAAGAGTGAACATTATCTTGAATACAATAATGGTTTTCAAAAAAAATATTTTTATGTTTGGTAATCATAGAGTAAAACGGTGGTACTTTGCGGCGTCCACCCCCTTGGTTTCAGAGGCAAAATTGGTAACCCCCTACCTAAAACCTCTTGGTTAGTAGTGGATCTTATGTAGAAGACCCGAAAATGTTTGAACCCCCCTCATGAAATGTGCTGCTGTAATCATAGAATAAAAAGCTAGGGCTGAAAAAATAGTCTAGAATTGGAAGGGGTGTACCGACAGATCGAATATCATGAGGGGGGGGGGTTTCCAACATTTTCGGGTCTTTTACGTTGGATTCACTACTGGACACGGGATTTTAGCTAGGGGTATATATATCTTGCCTCTGAAACCAAGGGGGTGGGCGCCGGAAAGTACCACCATTTTACTTTTACTATGTATGTTGGTACAGACAGCCTCTCCAATTTTTGACTACTTTCCCGTCCTTCCTTTTTCCTCTATCATGTTGGTAAATGACCGTGTAGACTGCAGTTCCAGGCGATCAAAATGGACAAACCCCGACCGAACATGTTCATGATTCGATGTCTGCAGTGGACGACCATCATAGAACGAACGTTCTACGCCGAGACACCGCAGGTCGGTTCAAGAGCTATGCAACATCTTATAATATTGAAATTTCTATTGAAATATTGAAATTGGAATTATATTATATTGAAATTTCATACTAAACTTTTGAAATATTGCTATTGAAATTTCAACCCCTAGCGCAGGCTTTACTAATCGGAATAATGGTTCTGAAATCGCCCACTTTCTATTCCGCTTAATGAAGGGTGAAAGGCACGTTCCGACACCTAGGGTTTTTTAGGTCCATTGTCTTGCACCTAGTGTGGTTGACTCTTCTGCGGGTTTTTTTTGTGTCCTTTTATTAGTCTATTTCTTTTATACATGGCGTTCTTGGGAACGTAGGGTCACCCCGCATTTGGTTGCTTGTCTATGTAAAGCACCCGAAAATCAACCGCAAGATATGAGTATCACAACGTATCATAACATGACTATGTATAGACCAAAAACAGAAACGTACCGTGTCCATTTAAAATTAAAAAATAACGTGTATTTTATTAGTATAAGTGTTAAGGTAAGGAAATAGTATGTTAGACTGTATTAGCTACTTATTGTTAGTGAGTGAGATTAGTCGGTTTCGGTCTCTAGCGTCTGACCGGCTAATCTCTTCCCGGATGTATGATTTCCTTCACGTTTTGCTTGTATAATATTTACTTTTTCTTATTTATTTGTTTACATTTTGTTTATATATTTATTTTATTATTATTTTTATTTACTTTGTGTAGTATTTAGTGTGTATAAACCTTTTTTTGTAGGTCCGCGAACAATGGATCGAGGCAATCACGGCGATCGCAAAACAATTCCGCAATTTGCTGGAGGAGGGCGGCGGAGACGAGATGATGGACGTCATCAGCCAGGTACGGTAGCAGACGTCGGCAACTACCGTTATTGGGGCACCCCGTTTTGGGATACCTTAAGATTAGAAGCACCCCGTTTATGAGCCTAATTGTTAATAGGCTCCCCGTTTCTGTTGGCTTATACTACGAGGATCACACCGTTTTTTAAATATCGAAACGTTACCCGTCGATGTATCATCATTTCTCTTTACAGTAGCGCAAAGCACATTACATACATAATAACAGGCAACTTGGCACTTATGTTATTATCAAAGTTAAGTTATAATGAAAGAGAGAAAAATGTGAAACATTATTATACTATATGAGGTCATGTGTGCTTCCTTCAGGCGTCGGTGGACGACATGGCGGGCGGCGTGGGTGGTCCGTCGTCGACACATTCGTCGCTCCAGAACGCGGCCGTGATCACGCATCGACAGGCGCCGACCGGACACGGCGGCCAGCAACCGGATATGATGTCACTCGCCGATGCATCGGATGCCGCCAAGAGGGACCAGATTGTGAGACCGTTTTGAATTTCCCGCGTAATTTTCGAATGTAAAGATAGTTGGCTTAACAACTACAATGTATAGCTTATAAAAGTATAGCTCATAGAAGTATAGCTTACAAAGTATGGCTTTAAAAAAATTACAAAGCATATCTTACAAAGTATAGCTAACATTTGAACATAGAGAAAAGAATAGCTTGTCAGTGTGCGTATGCAGTGTGCATAGTTTCGGACGTGTAGGTTATGCGCTTCTCGTTTTCTATGTCTTCCGTGCTTTGTTCAGCAGGTAATGCGGCGAAACGTCTCGTCCAAATGAACTTACAACTGCATTGAATCCTGGATAGATTTCGGCCATTTTTGGTTTTATTTACAAAAAAATTGTAACATGTTACGCACTTACAACGATCGTGCTTTGCAGACAATGGACGACTTCGAGTTCCTGAAGGTGCTCGGCAAGGGCACGTTCGGAAAGGTGATCCTGTGCAAGGAGAAGAGAACCTCTCGGTTGTACGCCATCAAGATCCTCAAGAAGGAAGTGATCATTGCACGGGTGAGTGAATGTAGTTTGATCAGAAAGGGACTAGACTGTAGTTTAAGAGTTGTACTGGTTTTTATAAAGTAGATCCTGCAAACGAGCATTGGCATCTGTGGCGTGCACGTGCAAGTATTGCGTTTCTGTTGCTGCATAAATATTCCCGCTCCAGAAAGGTTCCAATGAACTTCCCGTAGACTACTTTTGCAAGATCCATTTGGCGCGATCCCATAAGCTTACAAAAATCATCTTAATAGAATTTTAGACTTAATCGAAACTGTATTTCAGCGCGAATCTCAAGTTTTGCTTAATTAAGGACCAAAAAACCTAAATTTAGGTTCATTATTTGTTACCCGACGTTTCTGCTTTTCTGAAACGGGATGCCTATTGAAATGTAGCTTCACAAACGGGGTACTTTCAATACTAAGGTATCCTAAAATAGGGTGCGTTGGCGTTATCTATGGGGTTGATGTATTTTTCTGCCATGTATATGAGCTTGTACACTTTTGAATTTGAAGGATTTATGTTGCTAATTGTAAGGTTTTCCCGTGTTCAGGAAGAAGTTGCGCATACGATGACGGAGAATCGTGTGCTCCAGCGATGCAAACATCCCTTCCTCACGGTCCGTTCATATCAGGGTTCATTTATCATCGTGGGTGGTCCCCTTGCTTAATGGGAAAACACCCTCGGTTTTATAAAAGCTGCCGATTTACCCATGGGTATCGATGGTGTCTTGTAAAAAGGTTTCTTATCATTGAAGCTATGGTACCCATGGGTAAGCAACTAGGCAGCCTCCTACCCCGATCCTTTGCCTCCTGGGCAAACGTAGGGATTTTTGAACCGCTTGCCCAGTAACAACCCG
>JACMIJ010002012.1:0-10514 GCA_014805365.1 Koerneria luziae | reverse complement strand
TACAGCACGACAAACAAGCAATGACAAATATATGGCTACGCTCTCGGATATATTGTCTTATTTAACTGTACACTCCACAATTTACGTTGTATCTGCCCGTAGAAATGGTTTGCATTTAGTTGGTAAGCAAAAAAAAACTGCCAGACTTTCTGACCGAACGGACATACTGACGAATGGACAAACTGACAAAGCGTACAACCTTCCCCCAACCCTAAAATTGTCCATTTGCCAAACTG
Organism: Koerneria luziae; assembly: GCA_014805365.1. Taxonomy (NCBI): domain Eukaryota; kingdom Metazoa; phylum Nematoda; class Chromadorea; order Rhabditida; family Neodiplogasteridae; genus Koerneria; species Koerneria luziae. The sequence continues at coordinate 10,278 of JACMIJ010002012.1, read as the reverse complement.
TCTGAGAAACGCCGGGAAACGCCTAAATACGGACAACTTCCAGTATCCAGCTTGGAATACGACAGCCACGGTAGTAATCCCCTCCACTCCGCGAGATGTCCTAACAATAAGTAAACTAACAAAGAAATTTCATTTCTATGTTTTGTCAACTTACAAAGTAAAGGTCACGGATTGGAGTGGATTACTACCGCGGCAGTTTGTTTGCTCCGCCAGTCTGTTCATTCGTCAAACTCGCCATTTCATTAAATTATCTCAGACGTAAAAGATCTACAAGGTAGACAGAGAGAGGGTATCTGCGGCGTATCACGTATCCAGTTTGGAATATCGCATTCCCTTCGAGTCGGCGTCGGGTGCATTCGTCGCTTGCAGCTCGGTGCTCTGCCATTCCGTGTGTACTGGATTCGTGTGGCCGAGGCCGCGAATCTCCACCTGAACGAACATCTACATAGCCATCGTTGGGCCTAAGAGCTTATGACCGACACATGAGAGAGTCAAAACAAATAATGCAAGCTACGGTTCAAAGGAGGCCGTAAACCGAGATGTGTACGAGACAAAGATCACCCTATCAACGTTGTCTGCCGCTTCACAATCTCGTTAAGCTGTTTCAATTGCACAGAATTTGAATAAGTTGCCAATTTAAAAAGATTGCAACATTTGCATATTTTTGTGTAGAACTAAGTCCGCTATTCAATTGGTGCAACCCTTCTTCATGGTCCCACTGGTGTACAAATTTTGCCTTCGTGAGGTTTAATCTGTACGCTTTTTTGTTCTATACCAACGGATAGAAAAAAGCAACAAACGCCTACCTCATCATTGACGTCGGATCCATATCCGGGATTTTCAAAGGCCACCGACGGATCGTTCCGTGGCAGCGCCTGTCCACCCCGGAAGATGTTGAATCGACGTCGTGCGATGAACAAACCGAGTGCGGCGGCCGTCGCGAGGAAGAGAAGAATGGCGAACACGGAGAAGTTGGAGCTGCGAGGAGCGACTGGAATGGGTTGGATGAGGTAGTAAAGTCATCCCGAATCAAGGCCTCATAGCCTGCGGGGCGGTAACGGAGGGAGCCGGGCCGCTGTGCCAGGATGAGATAGAGCCAGACATATTCCTGAGCTGTGACTAACGTACAGGATGTCGAAAATTTTGTACTGAAAACACTCCAGGATGCAAGAACTTAGATGCATAGAAACATTTCACACGATGTCGAAATAACTGTGATTGGTCACAATGTGGATATTCTGTGGGTAGAGCCACTTGGTATCGATGTTTGTGCTGATCGCAAAATCGTCGTGTTTTTCATACAATAGTCGTTGTTACGTGACCAAAATCGTTCTCCACATTCATACGAACGATACGCATACGATCGTTGTTTGCTCCTAATTGTTCGGCCAGTCAACCGACTATCATTGGCTCTCGACCAGCTAATAACATTAGCCACGCCTCTCGGGCGCACAGCCCAAAAGGTCGGTGCGGATTGGAGGACACGGGTTGGCCGACCGAACACTGGCGAACGCCTCTGCATACCGGGCACACATGGTAGGGCATTTGGGACCAGAACGTACTATTGGAATATCTGACTCCGTTTTGTACAAATGTCCGACTGTCACTATGTATTCAATTTTATGAGCGCATTCAAGTTTTTCACAAGTTAGTGCAGGCTCATAAGTTTGTGAAATGACATAGGTTTGTGAAAAAGTTGAATGGTTTGGCAAATATGGGTAATTGGAGAGAAACCTAACAATAAGATACCGTTAGAAATCGACAGTCAGATATTTGTACAGAACGGAGTCAGGTAAGCCAATAGTACACAAGACGAGAACCGTAATGGCATGTGTACTATTGGAACATCTGACTCTGTTCTGTACAAATATCGGACTGTTTCTATATATCCATTTTTTGAAGCGTATTCATGATTTTTACATTCATTGCAGGTTTACGAGCTTGTGAAACGCTACAGAAAATTTGAATAGTTTGGCAAATTTGTGCAATTGAAACCTGACAATAAGATATGATCATACAGCGACTATCGGATATGTGTACAGAACGGAAGTATGCCCCTAGCACACAGGGACTTTCAAATGAGAATTGAATGACATATCAATGTATGTACCTCTCGGCTGTTCGTGTGGTGCGACATCGAGGAAGACGAGCGGCGAGTATCCGAATGCATTCGCCGCCATCACACCGACATCGTATCGCTCACTCGAGTCGACTTGCAGTTCGACCGGCGAGCGAGTCGTGTTCACACGCTGAAATATTTCAAACTTATCCACTTATGCCATTTTAACGTCGTCCCTGACGGATGGTCTCGCTCTGGGTTAGCCGGCCAGCCGCAGTAGTAAAACCCTCGGATTCCGTGAGCTCGAAACCTTCCAGGTTTCTGCTATCTAGTTGGAATTTCCACTGAGCTCACGGGAAACTGCGAGGTTTACTACCGCGGCAGATGTTAGAGACCGAAATCGACTAATCACACTTACTTGCAATAAGTATTTAGTTATACAGTAGGGAAGTCAGAAATCCGCCCTTACTAACAGTCAATAAGCACCAAAGCGCGTGCACAAGGGAAACGGTCAATTGTTCGAAGTTTGAACTTGTTAAGGGACTCGGAAATCGTCTTCTTGCTTGTAAAAATGTGGCAAAAAAAGTCAGTTCATATTTCGAAGCGGCTGTAAGTCACTGGGTTTCAAGATGACTAGACACAAGGCTCACCAAATTTAAGGATCCCAAAGCTTTATGTCTGAATCTATTAACGTACCACGTAATCATCATCGGAATCGGTCTTCTTGTAGTACACGACGTAGTAGATGTACTTTCCTTGCGCGTGAGGATCTTCCCAGGACACCTAAAAAGCACGTGTCTTCTGTGTATCATGAGATCACGTTTTATAAGTAACATTCAATAGTGAACATCAACAACACCCATACCCTCAGCTTTCCATTGTTCACGTGTTCCGTGTTCACATTGATGGGCATCGTTGGCATCGCCTCATGGCCACGAACGAAGCAAGCTGAAAGGGAGCCGTTGCAATAACAACGTCTCATGAACTATCTCTATTTAAAGGAGGCCGGAAGCAAAAGCTCCGTTAGCAAAAACATGCGTTCATAACGAGTGTTTTATAGACGGACTGCCACTTTTGTGTTCAGTGAATAAATATAAGCAAATTCCTCAGTACACTGACGATTTAGAAGAACTGATGATACTAGCAATAAGAGTAACAGTATACGAAAAGCGTGTACGGGTGGCAAACATACTCATGATGGTGGCCGCATGGGCGGAACAATCGACATCCGGCGACAGCGAATCTCCGGAGCATAGTGACATACACTTGGTCGACACACCGCGACGCGCACAGCAGTCCGAGTGATCCCTGAACAAGTCAAATTGTTGAGACGCGTCTTGATCAACCAAACATAACAACAAGTATTTAAGGTGTACAATGCTCGATTTTCTGCTCTATGCCAGTCAAAACATATTGTGGACGATCCCATAGTGCACAAACTGCAAACCGACCAAAGTAACTTGTTCTCAATGTACTCATGAAGAGAGACCACAGGCACACACAAATTGTAATTGGCTACAAAAATTGTAATTGGCTCCGACTTGCTCTATTGTTCGAGTCATCTCAAACATTGGTTAACCGATTCCTACCTCAGAACAGAAATATCATTCCAGCTGCAGTCGTAAGCCACTTTGTTTTCAATGAGCTGTCCTACAAACTTTTTACATACAGCAATTCGACACACAAGCTTAGTGGAGACATCGTTGGTCACAGAGGAGTTAACCACAGCAAAAAATGTGCACAAACCTGTTATCACTAGCGCAGCGCAGCAGCGATGCCGCATACTGAGAGCAGTTGCTGCCGACCCGGATCCGGCCGATACTGCACGTCTCCAGACACTCCTCCCCGACACCCTCCTCCTCGCAACACGAGAGAACCAGCATCGGGTTAACCGGTAGCAGACTCTGAAAGCAGTATTCGATAATTGCATCTAACAATAAGATGAAAAGGGTTATCTGAACAGAGATATGTAAACTATGTTGCAGCAGAGTGTCCGAGGGTGCCAGGACACGGCCACTACTGTATTTCCCGACCGCAGCGTGATGGTGCCCTGGTGAAGTGAGTGACCTCGAGGGTGTATAGTCAAGGATAACGATTCATATACACAGAGAGTGGCGCATCATACAACACCACTACACTACCCCCATCCGTAAACGTTCGTCTATTTCAACAGTGGCCCTCACAATGTGACTACATCTCTATCCCCGGGATGTGACTACACCAGTTACGAAGTCGCACATACTATTGGAATATCTGACTCCGTTCCGTACAAATATCCGACTGTCGTTATATCTTCAATTTTTTTGAGTGTATTCAAGTTTTTCACAATTCGGTACACGTTCACAAGCCTGTGTAATGACAGATGTTTGTGAAAATCTGAATACTTTGGCAAATATGGGTAATTGGAAAGAAACCTAACAATAAGACACCATCATAAATCGACAGTCGGATATTTGTACAGAACGGAGTCAGGCAAGCTAATAGTAACGTGCTTGACAAAGAAGAAACCTGTTCGATGAGCAGTTCCGCCTTATCGGACACCTCTTGTCCACCGCTTTCCGCAATGCACGTGTAGTAGCCTTCCACACCGGTCACGTTTCGGATCTGCAAAAGTGGTGCTTGCTGGAAGCCTTATCTTAATACCAAGTAAGCAACTGAATAGAGCTAATTGTAAGATTTTGTAACAGAACCAACCATTAGAGTGTGCTGCGAGGTGTTCGGACCCTTGCTGCGCACCTGAACAAAGAAACAATAAATTGTATTGTAAGCAGTGGTTAATTTTAAGCATTGCAATCTAGATTGTAGGCTTACATTGGAATACGTTACTAACAACAACAGCACCGTTGTTACACAACGAGTAGCGCTAACGATAAGGGTCACTCAGAACTTAAAAGACCCTAACAATAAGACGCATTAAACAGGCCACCAACTTCATTTAGTCAACTAAAAATAAGATAAAGTATCAAACGATCATCTAAAAAGTTTTACACAACATAGAAGACATTCTTTGAAACGAACAGCTCCTAACAATAAGACCCTCTCAGACCCAACAAATCCTAACAATAAGACTAGCCTAAAGCCTACCAGACCCTTACAATATGTAAGATAGATTCAGCCAACCATCATCAAAGGCAGGCAAAAACCGCACCCTGACTTCTCCATTCGCCTTCTTTCCTTTGTACTCAAAGTGCACATTCGGTGGTGGATATCCCTGGACGGAACATGTGATGGCGGCCGACAGATCGTCGAATGGCCGAACCTTCTCGTGGTCCATCTTCACGATCGGTCCGACTGAAAGAGACGAATCAAAAGTTGTCGATCAAATTTCATGGTTTCCAGTTATGCAAGAATCACGATATCACTACGTTTTGAAACTTTTGATTTCGTCCCGGTCCCGAAATGTTTTCGTTGTTCTTTTGAATATTATCCATTTTTATATACTATATTATATTATCTGTCCAAAACATCATTAACAGTATAACAGGAAGCGCATAAACAGCGGGGAGCTGTCCTTTGACTGACTTTTTGATTAAAGATTCAAACGAAATGAAAAAAGTGACATCCTGTGAATTGATATTGTTCAAAAGAATCACCAATTCGTTTTATGAATTTGCCCTGTAACCAAATGCTATGGAATTCGAATAAATTTTTAGAAAAAAAACAAAGACGTACATTGCACGAGGATGTGTCTCAGAGCGACATTCTGTCGTCCGTCCGTATCCGTCACCGCACACGTGATTGTGTCCAGAGAGGGCGTCGCATCGATCGAAGAAGAGACGAAGGGAGTTCCATGCTCATTTGACAGCTGACAATAATATAATGATACAACACATAGCACAATTTCATTTATTGGTTGTGAGACAAAAGAAATATATTAAACTTCACATAATCCTCGAACAGCTGTTCCATGTTTCACTTCTACATGAGAAGTCAACACATATTTGTTAAGAATAGTTATCGATTGGTTAAAGGCAACCTATCCATAGTAGTTTATCCATCAATGGGTCAAAGATCAACTGATTATTAGTCCCTGAAACTGACCGATTTGCCTCCTACAATCAGATCGATGTTGATATCGGGAACGGGATTGGCGACGGAACAGTTGACGGTGATGCGATCCTTGGTCGTATAGAGGTAATTCTGTCGGAAGGGCAGGATCTCGATGGTCGGCTCGGGCAGACCGAGGAGATCTGAATGGACGGCGAATGTAATCGAGGATGCTCAGCTTAATGTTGATGTTCTAGAAACATGAACGTTATGTTCGGTTACCTAATCCTGGTTTCGAACTTGCATAGCCATAATTATATTACTGGCTGTTGTTCCAACATAAATACAGGCGCTGAAAAAATGTACAAAAACGAATGGCGTTGATACATGATAGAATCTCCAAATCAGCTACCTGGCGTGGCAATGAGTGTGAGGACGGACGAACTCCGGCTCGACGTATCGTTGCCCTCCGTCGCCGTCACATACACCGAGTACAGTCCATCCTTTCGCAGTTGGTTCATCACCTTCCAGGTTTGGCTTGTTTTCAACTAAACGATCCTCTGTTTTACTTTCATTTCATTCAGAAACGAACTGTATGTGTATTTACCCGAGTGCCTAGTGTATTGGATTTCCAGCAAAGGAACAAACATGCTGACAATGGGATAACAAAAGAACAACTAAATACAACGCAAGCTCTGCGCAACATAAGAACCATTAAACAGGAAACACGTGGAGCTATCAATTGTTCATGCATCCAAACTTAGATTGGCACATAAGAGTACAGAAACCTGGCAAGAAAAAAAACTTACAACATTACAAGAATTTTTAAAAAAAATAAAAGCTTACGGTAGTCCACTGTGTTTGAATGTCCGTATCCACGTAGTAGAGGGTATACGTGATGTTTCCTTGTACCTTCTCGCCGTTTCTTCGTTCCGTCACGGGATTCCACGTGATGTTCACCGACGTGCCGCGATTCCACGCGATGCGGATGCCGCGCGGCGCACGCGGACGATCACCGCTCTCGTCTACAACATCCGTGGTTATGAATTGGAAGAGGGAAGCAAGGTAAGGCAAAGTTATCCCGAAAAACGTTCCTTCAATGCAGTCAGCTTGCGGGGAGTCTTGACAATGAGAGGGACAGGGAGAAGAGGGAACATGAACAAACAGTTACGACTAGCCGTACATAGGCCATGAGTAGCCCAATAAGTTAAAGGAGACCGGCAACCGTCATTTCATTCGTAAAGAATGTGTTCACAACGCGTGTTTTATTGACCCGCCACTTTTGTGTTCAGGGAACACACATAAGCGAATTCCTCGGTGAAACGACGGTTTCCGGCCCCCTTTAACAGATGAAAGTACAGTTTTCATTTAGAATTAATGCTTGAAGAGCTGTTGAAACTTAGTATAAGCCAACGCATAATATTGAGTGGAACTTCCACTGTTCTCAAATTCGCATATCTTATCATTATGGAGAGTGAATTCTGGTTACCGTAACTCAGATGCTGTATCCCTACTGAAGCAAGGGGAAAGCAAAAGGAATAAACCGATAATATACCTTTCTCCGGCAGCGTTGTAAAGGTGAGATTGAAGGATGGCGGTGAGGAGCCGGCCTGGTTGAAGGCGATCACCCGGACGGAGTATTCCTTCGCCGGTTCCAGCGAGGAGAGACGGATGGTCGGTTCGGTCACATTCGTGCGGTTCAGAACGGCACCACCGGAGAAGAGCTGCAATAGCGGTACGTAAAAAAATCATAGAACACTGTTAAAAAGTGAAAGGAACCGTTATATTTCAGAATATAAACGCAATGATTTGAATGCGTGTGTAATATTTAGACAAGGAAGGTAATATTTCAGAAAAAAAGCAAAATAGTTTAATAAAATTACATGATTGTAAGAAATTGGGAGATTCAAATTGCAAGAAAATAACCGATTTGCTAACCTGAACTTCGAATTGTTCGACGACTTCGTTGTCCTCCCATAGAAGAGTGACGGCCGTAGCGTCGAGGAAAGAAACCTGCAGAAACGGCAATTGAACAGTTCTTGCAAGCGAAATAAACGAGTTGAATGAAAAAAAGAACTATTACCAACCTCATTGTTAGTTTTTTTCCAGTTTTGTTTAGCCCTAACAATAAGATATCAAAATCATTAAAAGGGCAATCCAGAAAGTCAATCAGTTGACCATGAAGCTAATTGAAAGGATATGTTTAGCATTTTGCAGTTGTCATTCTAATACACCTGATTTACATTAAAAAATATGTATATGAAGAAAAGCATATGAATACAGGTAACAACGGAAAAAGATGTCGATCCTGCGATAAAGATAAAGATAAAGATATGAACACAAAGAAACGAGTAGTGTTGCCAACCTGCAACCGTCGTACGGCACTCGGCAGTCGCGAGTGATGCTGGGCGAAGCAAGCGCTCAACTTGCTCGATGAAGTGACGCACGATGAGTTGACCTGAGAGTGTGAAGTTTTATCACAAAACGCATGCTTTGGAGGTAGAGTACCTTGTTTGCATTCGAATACAAAAAATCTGAAGTGGGACCAAAAAAAGGGATCGTAAATTTTCGGCTGTAAAAAGCTTCAACATGCTGTGTAACAGCTGTCACTTATTCGTTTCAAGAACAGTGTATTCCAACAATTATCATATATGTGGAATGATGGAACAAATACTACTAAAGACATAAGCAAAGTAATGTCTCTAATCAAAGTCCTATAGCCTACTTATAGGGAAGGGGAGGGGATATTGATAATCACAAAAGCTGCATACCTTGAATGGATGTCGACAAGCGGTCGAGCACTCCTTCGGCACCTCCCGTTGATCGCAACACCGAGAATGATCGTGACCGCCAGAGGCACACCTAAACGGCGTTCATGATCAAACCGAACTCCTGACTATCCTTTTTCGCATGTGCTTTTCATTTCATTTCATGTATTCCGCAATCAGAAGGGTTCTTTGGCAAAACTAACACTCTTCCATCGGGGAATATCAACGACAGGGCACATCAGAAACCAAGCTCCCCGGTAAACTCGTCTCGCCATCTCGTCTATGGCTGACCACGTCCGTATGTGCTAGTGTAATAGAATAGTGCATGTATTGTATCACACACACACACAACATGCCATAGCTTGGATGATACACTACATGCACAAACCTATTACACTAGCAACAATTTCAACAACAAGTGCGCTAACGAAACTGTTGTTAGTTCGTATTTGGTCCGGTTGCACCCATGGGTTAGTCGTACAGCGCGTTTGCATACCGGGAACACAAAACATCGTTAACGGTAGGCGTAGTGGCTTTCATTCTCCATCTCTTTTACTTACTAACATTAAGCAACACAAAAGCAACGACTCACATCACCCAAATATTGATCTCCGACGCGCATTTCTCGGGCAGCGAGGATACATTGTAGAAGCAGGCGGAGTGGCAGTCGGTCGACATTCCCTGCATGCGACAGCACGCCTCGAACGAGTTCGTCAGTTGGCTCGTATCTGAAGAACGATATTGGTCACATTCCTCTCTATCAATGAGTTTCTTGCTTGTGTGGGTCTAATACCGTTGCATTCTTGCAGCAAAAACACATGCGTATGTAACCCGTCGTAGCTTTTGCGTTCAGGGAAAACGCGTAAGGAAATTGCTCAGCGGCGTAGAAAATAACGCTCGTTCTAAAGGCAGGCCGGAAAATATACTACGCTGAAGAAAACGAGGTTCTTAAAACACCTCGGTACCGTTAGGAGTTATTTGAGGCGGCAACAGCGTTCTGTTATAACAGAATAGCGAGCTCTTGTTAAGCTCGCCAGCAACTATCATATCTGTTCGTTCTCACAAACAACGCATAGAGAAAAGAACAACAAAATAACACTAATTGTAAGATGATTTCACATTTTTGGTGATATCATATGCGTATATTTACGTACCCTCCGGGCAGCAGTAGGCCTCATCGCCGTTGTCGGTCGGCGTGCACGAGTATCCGAACGGACAGGACAACTTCTCGGGCGTGCAGATTACCGGCCGGTTACCGGCCATGTACAACGGCTCGCCACGAACACACACACGCTCCCTGCAAGCATATATCACATCAGAAAACCAGTTAGCTTACTGGAAACACAGGAGTTTACTACCACAACAGAAAATATAACAAGAGCATCGCATTAAAGAAGGAGTGAACGCACTCTTTTCTTACTATGCCCGAGTCTTATGTTTGTTGTGAAACACGAATAAATAGGG
>JACMIJ010002011.1:0-10514 GCA_014805365.1 Koerneria luziae | reverse complement strand
TCAACACAAGGGCGCGACCGAACGATCGAGACACCACAACTTCTTAAATGGATATCTCTTTGTATTATAAGCTTCTCCTTCACGCAAGACTAATTGAAACGAAGGGAAGCGTCTTCGGTGTTTCTGGAAGGAGTGTGATTCAGACTTATTGTCCTTTATATCTGACAGAAGGTGTCGTACCAGAGAGAGCCTTTTGAACGAGTTGCAATTGTGGATGAATTTCCTCCAGAGCAGAGTCAAACATCTTCCTGAAGATCTTTATAATGTGAAGAACGAAATAGTCTGTATATTGTTCTTAGTACAAAATATTAACCTGAAGAGAAGACACTCGATTCTGAGTTTATAGTCGGGGATGTGGATGAGTGAGAGGAGGAACCTCTCTGCAGGGGCGAGGGCCATCACGTCCCCCGAGTATCCACGGAGGATCGTCACCTGAGGTCGTAGATCATGAACAAGAAAAAAAGTCAACTGAAAGTACTACTGGAACACTTCTGAACAAACATTTGACGCCAGCAAACGAGGCTTATGAAAATATAATACATTGAGCTGTTCATACACTAACAAGTTTGTGTAATGGAAATGAACCATAACAATAAGATGTAGCAACAATCGGGTATTTGTACAGAATTGATCAAATGCTAATTGTAAGAAAGAGTTCTTTCTCACTTCATCCTTGTCGGGTAGAATGGCCATCAACGAGGCGAGGACTTCCTTGGACACCGAGCTCTTTCCTTGTTTCAATTCGTCCAGAAAGTGTTGCGAGTCTCGGATTTGCTTGAGGAAGATGTTGGCCTTGAGGCTTCTCTTGGCGCTGAGTAGATCAACCATGTCCTTGCGGGTCTGAGCAATCACTTTTTTTATTCGTTCATTAAACTAAGAAGTTAATCTAAAGTCGCACTCACCGTTGAAGATAATCGTTTATCAAATGCAGTCATCGAAGTGTCGCATGCAATGGAAAAAAGCTCATCGAGAGCAGAATAGTCGACATCCACGTCCCCTGAAAATCAGGAACAACAATCAACCCACTTTTTGCATTCGCCATCCATACATTTGACGATAATCCGACTTTGACAATCGGAAGTTTCGCCCACTGAAACAAAGCAGATATCAGACATCTTGCATAGCTTATGCTTTTTTCCAGTTACTGCTTTTTCTCCAGCAACTGTAGAAGTTCTGCATATTTCAAATGAGGTCCAAGCAAGACCATGCCCAAGCAGTTTCACTCCTCCCGCACTACAGCAATGTCATTGTCCAGCACTTTCCCTCCTCCCTCACTACAGCAATATGATTGTCCAGGCTTCTCCTCACTCAGCCCATCTTCTCCCCTGATATTGATAGTGAATGTTGTCGGATCGTTTCCCACCTGGAGTGTCCTCATCTTTAGTCCACTTTTCGGAAATTCTCTCGGTTTCATCGCCTCTGGGATTTCGATTTCGGAACGATAGGAAGGAACTCGAGAAGGAGGTGGATAGGGAGGGGGACATGGAGGAGGACAAGGGATGGAGGGAAGAGGAGGAGGGGGAGGAGGAGGGTGAAGACGGGGAGGGAAGGGGAGGGAAGGAGGATGAGGGGGCGAGGGAATTGGAACAGAAGGAATCGGTGTCGATGGAAGGTGGTTGTCTGCAATATACGGAAATTTATTGTTAGAGTGGAGAAGAGAAAGACTTAAAGATATTGTGCTTGGAATGTCTCCACACCATTCTTGTCGATCTGTCCATGTATCCGTGCGATGGCATCCCTCGCAGCTTCTTGATTGTGTACATTGAGTAGAAGAGGGATGAGTTCTCCGAGGACGGCTGCCCTGGCGAGGGCGGCATCCCCGACGAGCATCTCCTCCACTTGACGGACGAGGTTCATCTGGTCGTCCATCTACAATCACCACATTCATCGTTTTTCACTTCCTCATATTCCCTTACTCATCACCTTCTTTTATGTCTGATGCCCTTTTCATCTCATTCTTTCTTCTTCTTTCTTTGTCCATTTTCTTCAGCTATTCTAGTTTTTGCCTGTTTTATCTCATAACATCCTCGGATCTTCCCCTCAATCCCGCTCCCTCCCTTCTCTTACCTTCTCCTCCTTCCACAGATTGACTTCCTCGATGACTGCTTGATACGGTTCGAATATTCCCCTCAAATGTTTGTATGAGCCATATCGAAAGTAATAAAAGGCTATGAAACAAAGAGAAAAGTAAAGAATAAGAAGAGAGGAGAGGAGAGAACGTAAGAAAGAATTGAGGAAGAGTGAGAAGGAATGAGAAGGAGGAAGACTCACTGGATCTTGTCAACCAGAAGACTGAGATGATCGACTGAAAAGGGAGATGAACACTGGCAATGGACAAACACAACAGGGACACGTGCCGAAGAGAGTCTGTCTGGGATGGTCAAAGAGTGCCCGAGGATATGAAATGGGTGGTTCAGAATAGAGCAACCGGCGTATTTGCGTATCACTCGAATGGAGACAGAAGTCACACAAACAATCGGCCGTAGATGACTATCTTGGTCATGCAGAATCAGCAGTGACTCACCCTCTTCCCCAATCACCTCTGGGCACACTTTCCCCAATCGACGAAGAACACGAAGACCACCCACAACCTCGCGAGGATCCAAACTATAGACACTCGAGAGCAACGGATCCAGAAGGGGATCACCGAAGATCTCCTGGACATTGAAGAGGAGAGGGAAAGGAACCTGGAGACCACGGAGCACACTTAATACTACGCTGATCGGTCCATTCGAACATTCCTCCAGAACATCGAGGATCTGGCCATCTGAAGGGGATGTGAAGGGGAAGATAATGATACGGGGAAAGGGACAGGGAGATCTCTGGAAGGGAGGAGGAGCAGGGATTTCTTGTGGAGGGAGAACATGGATACCGAAGAGGAGGAGAAACAGCCTGTGCTCGAGGGAAGACATGCGTATAATGGGAAAGGTGCGAAGGAAATAGACACCTCGGGGAAAACTGGAGCCGCAAAGTGAGAAGCAGCCAAAGCAACACTGTCTCCTAAGGACAAGATCCAGGTATCTTTATTGTTTTATCGTATGTAGCTAAGTTATTGTCAGTGAGTGATCCACGAGAAAGATACAATGGCTGTAAGCTGCCAATGGAACTTCAAGGTACCATATAAAGAACAAATCACAGCGGAACGAAGAAAGTGATTATGAGAGAAGAAGCTGAGACCTGGCAGAGCCGCGACAGTTTATGTTTGAGCGCACAGTTGAGGCGTCACATCTACGATGACCGACATCGATAACATTGCACCGGATAATCCTGATACCGGCAGATGAACCCCTCCCGGCCAGTCCCTCCTCCCTCTTCTGTGCCAACTTGTCCTCCTTATCCATTCCCTTGTCTTCTGCTCCTTCATCTTCCGTATCTGCATCCTTCATTAGATTTCCATTCCATAACTGATCGATGGTATTTTCTGAATAGTGTTTTCTTGTTTTTGGCATCTACCGCCTGTTTAGTTCCCTCTCACCCTCCCTCATTTCTTTGTTGACTTCCTTTTTCATCCCCGTTCATCCCACTTCCTCTTACTGTTTTCCTTCACATTTCGATGCCATTTGGATTAGACCAGAACCACAAAAGGGCAACTCGCAAACAAACAGTACGTGTTTCTGGCTAAAGATACGAAAGGCACATCAGGCAGTGGAATGGGGAGAAGAAAAAAGGGATAAGGGTAAGGGCTGGGTAAAGGCGGTAAAGGAATGGGTCAAAGTGCAGATATGAAGGATTGAAAGAAAAAACTACGGGAAACAGAAGATATGGCCGTCAAATACGACAAGGGGGGTGGCAATAAGGAAAGTGGCTGAGTCCACCTGATTGAGGGGGGGGGGTAATAAGGGAATGCCAAAGTCCACGTGATTGGGTGGGGGAATAAGGGAATGGCGCTGTTCACCCAGTGGTTCACTTGGAAGCTGTCCGCGTATTGTTTTGTGCATGTTGCACGAGACGTCTCTCGTCGTGTGGCACAGAAATCGATAGTTTGTTTGACTCAGCACTTTTCATGATGAGCACATATTTTCTGCTTCTTCTTCTCACTCTCCCCCCTTTCAGGATCTGGCCACCCGACTCTTGGATGCCCTCCTCGGAAGCCCTCCCTCCGTGCAAGCTCAGTTCACCCAGGTTAGAATTGCAAGTCTACATCTCTTAGGATACTTTTCCTTGTTATTACTATATTAGCTGGAAAATACAGGCGCCAAAACCGCAATGTTTGTGCAAATATAAACGAATGTTTGCTACAGGCTGTGCAACGGAAGGGCCCGAGTGGGATAATGAAGGAATTCCATGCTCTGGACAAAAACACTCAGGAACTCGGCCCACATGTCGCCTTCTCACATAATGTTACTAAAAATAGATACTCAGGTTGGTTGTGTGAAGTTGCGCCCAGCCAAAACAGTTTCGTCTTCTCGGACAATTATTATTGAACAGTCACATGTTCAATCAAAATCCATTCGTATATGCAAATGAGTAACACACTCTCTGGTCGCCCTCTTCTCATCACTCTTTCCTGTCATCATTCGCAGGTTCTCAATAGACAGACTAAAATAAAATTAGATATAATGTTTCCACTAGCGTTATTTATTAACTTTATAATCTTACAACTAATACATATACATATGTTTTGTTAATATTGCAGACGTGGTTTGCTTGGACGCGACTCGGGTGAAGCTGTTGCTGGGCGCGGCGGAACACGGCGACTACATCCATGCAAATCGAGTCGGTCCATTCATATGCACACAAGGACCACTGCCTTCTACAATCCATGATTTCTGGCGACTTGTCTTCCAAGAAAGGATCGAGAATATTGTTATGCTGTGCAAGTATGTTCCCTTTCACATGTCCTCTATGATCAGGCCTGTCGAGGAAGGGAAACAGAAATGTGTCGTGTATTGGCCACCGGAGGGAGAGACGATGCATCTTCCGTGTGTCACAGTCATCCACGAGAGGACGGACGACGACGAGTTCCATTCGATTCACTTTCGAGTGGAGTTGAGTCCCGACGCGACGCCAGATGGCGTCTCGGCGGCGCCGTTACAAGTGCGGTTGTTACGATGGGAGCACTGGCCAGATCGGGGTGTCCCTGATAGGGACTCTTTTGTCGCCCCCGTCAGACTCCTTGCCAGGATACGACATACTCCCGCACTCATTCATTGCTCGGCAGGAATCGGACGAACTGGGTACAATATGTTCATGTTCATACATTTCATAACTCAACAAGTAATAAGAATTCCGCGATTAGTATTTGATTGAGACGGCTAGTAAAGAGAAAAAGTGTGTTACGATTACATTAGCGTAGGCTGAGAGAAGATTGAACGTATGTTTGCAGGTCGTTGGTAGCAATGGAAATGGCATTGGAGAGGTTTTCTCAGGAGAAGTCGGTTGTGATGGAGGAGGTCGTCCGCCAATTGAGGAATCTTCGAGCGCAGTCCATCCAGACAGAGGGCCAATACCTGTACGTGCATCGGGTCCTCGTTCAATTCCTCCTCCCAACGCTCTCTGAGAAAGAACGAACTCAGGCCAATGCATTCCTCGCGAAGTGCCAACAAATCAAGTGATGTACAAAATGTCTCCGATTAAACAAATTATTTTTACCTATGTTTACACAATGACTTCATGCTTCGTAGTGTGCTCATTTCTGCAGTTCTAATTGTAAGAATAACAAGAATATCTCATGAAAGACAACATGTGGACAACGTTTGCATATTAATTAACAATAGAAATACTATTATGGTGGAGGTGATATGCATCATCCATTTATTCGACATGAATAATACATCATGTGAAGGGTGACACACGTGTGCCTATCACACATGCACAGATAATCTAATAGAACTATTTGGGACAAGAATTGAATGGGAAAGAGCATGGAGACACTGGGCGACGGTCACAACAACTTTCTAACAGTAGGAACAGGTGAGGGCAAGGTACCCCATATGGAGATATGACATAGCAGGGAGATATCCGTATATGAGTACCAAGTAGGAGGATGAGCAGACGCCTCATTGTTGGCGGATGAATAATGGAAGGCAGGTGGACACACATGCATCTATTCATGATCCTCGCATGCTCCCATACGGTTGCTCTTCCGATGGCGCCCATGGGCGTCTTCCTGGCGTCTATTCTCGTCTTCATCGTTCCTTTCGTGGATGCTTTTTCTTGTCCGAATAACTCGTCATTCTTCGACTTCGAACCGTGTGATCCCGCCCGTCGTTCGCAATGTCCGGCCGGTTTCGCCTGTCGTGCGGGCACGGGGAACGACCCGCAGACAGTGGCCTACCTCTGCTGCGATTCCTCTGTCATGACCATCTCGGACTGGTTCACAGAGGCTTCTCTCACCCCTCAGGTCATTCCACAAACACCGCAGAGTCGATTACATTCGGTATGTCCTATTTTGAGTGTATGATAGTTTGCATGGTGATACTTCTAGCCCAACGGTATTTGGAAGACACAAACATAGCACATCTCTTGAAGCGACTTGCTAAGGAAAAATACAATGAAATAGTGCTAAGGAGCAGATAGCTTTCACGTTGTATGCATAGGTGCATTTGGCTGAACTGTCGCCGGGGATCTCCTCCCCCGATGTTCACATCGGAGACGAGATCATCACAATCTCATTCCCTGATTTCACAACGGCGATTGTGAATTCGGTTGAATTGGGAGACGCGGTTCCCGCAGGCGGATTCGTGCACGAAGTGACGATAGTGGGTGAGTGCCCACCCTCTAATTCCCAGACCCCACCAAACAGCCCTGGGCCATCTTCGCCTCCCTCAATATCCCTTGGGCTGGCGGTGCCAGGGTGGATGTGACAGCCGCCCGCGCCGGACAGGGGACATTCTTCGCATTGATCAAGAACCAGACTGTTCCCGAACAGTCCTCATGTAAGTCAGAGACTGCTCTCACTCATTTCTCCTTGTTCCTACACGAGATGTCAGTGAATGGAAGTAATAACCCAGCAATCATTGTCAGATCGAGTGCAGTACGTGGTATTGTTATTCCACACGTCGACGTCGATATCGGTGTCGTTGGAGGCGGACGTGGGAGGGTGTGCCACTGCCCAGTGTGTGTTCGGTTCTCCTACGGCACTCGCCCTCGGCCCTCCAGTCGGGGGAACATTCTTCTACGTGAGTCATTCATAAGCTGACGATGATTGTGCTCCAGTTGACAACCCTGCGTCCTCTGTTCGGGATTCTTCCTCCTTCTTCTCCTCTTCTGGATTCTGCGTGTGGTCCTTCTGTGTATGCCGTTCTCGCCATATTGCTCGTCAAATGTTTATTGTGATTCCCATGAGAATCTTATGTTGTATATTTTGTCTTGTTGTGAGTGCATTACATATGTTGTACATACTGCCGGTGTCTCAGCTATTAAATTATGCTAACATTCAGGAAAAGGAAAAACGGAACCGTGATGGTTTCGGGCAAAATATGAAGTCTATCGAAGTCCTCCAGAATGAGTTCACGGTCCTTGGGCCGATGGGAGTGCACCGCGACAGCGATGTACGGAACACGAACAATTGCTAAACAAACACAATGATCATATCCATATGGATCCTTCTAACAGAGTCCTCAGCTCTTTCTCGTTCTCACTCCCTCTCATTATCTTTCCCTTCACCTCATATTGGGGACGGCTTCGAACTGATGTTGTGAGTGTTCGAAGAACATCGACAATTGTTTGAGACGAAAAGGAATCGATGAAGAAGACTCCGAGTATGAGAAGAGAGGACGACGATAGGCATCTGCCATGCACGACAGGATCAGGTCGTAGCTGGAAAGGACAAGAAACATCCCCAAGGACAAGTATTGGTCTGGGGTCTCGCTGATCTGGCACAATGTGATAGAAGTAATGACGTACTAGATGGCAGGACAGTCGGGTGGACAGGGCAGTCCCCGATCGGGTTGGGTGTGTGCCTGTTGGATCTGTTCCAGTGAGCGATGATGGTGTGGCTCGGCCCCCAATGTGGCGCATTCCCACGCAAACACACCGAACATCCTGACCAAGTGAATCACAGCTTCACCTACCACACATCGGACTCCGGACGATGTCGCACTTGTCTGTCGGCAGACACGATCTCGGGTGGCAGCCAAGGAATCGGAAGACGGGGACCGAAGTCAATTGGCAACCCGAAATCGCCCAATTTCGCATCACATCTACAGATACAGTAATCGGAGGATATGGTCTCTCACTCACTCTCTCTCTCTCTCTTTCACGCTCAGTGCCATACCTCGTCATATCTCGACAGGTGAGAAGGACATTCCTAGCTGCGACATCCCTGTGTGTATACTCGCCACCGTCGGCGTCTTTCATCTGATGAGTCATCACCTTCTCACCGTACCTCGTGCAGATATTGAAGGGCTTGTGCAACCTGCGTCAGGATTCGGACAACGTCGCGGACGTAGACAGCGGGACGATCATCTTCTTCTTTCGACTGAATCAAACACAATCTTACAATTAGGACAGCTCGACGAATGATTTCTTTGACTAATTACTTATTCCACAGCTAACATTAATCAAAATCTGTATGTCCAGACAATAAGTTCGGGCTAACCATGTAAAAAAGATAACTCCAAAAATATTCTCGTTAACGCCAGAAACTATTATATAGGTAGAGTCCTCTCACAAGAAAACCAATTGATAGAACGAACTTTTAGCCACAAGTTCAGTAAATAGAATGGTTTTCCTTGAACATCCTTGTGTCTATGGCACTGACTGGCTGCCAGTATTACCCGTATCTCCTGTATGAAGTATTCGGACAGCGACCCTCCAGCCAGCCATTCAATGGCGAGCATCGGACGGAGAGCCGAGAAGGACAATTGAGAGATGGCGATGAGTTTCACAATGCAGGGATGGTCGAGGCGGACCATTCGGGCCGCCTCCTCCAGAAGTGCCACCGACTTCTTCGGGAAGGGATATGTCATCTACAACAGGAGTTATGGGACGACTCCATGAGCAACAGCAGCAGACCTATCATTCACTTGTTGACCCACTAAACCATCATAGATTCTAGCAGTAAGTGAATACGTCAAGAATGGTGTGGAACAGTGGGATTGTACCTTGACAGCAGCCATGGTCTTGTGTTTGTATCTGTTCTGTGTCTGTGGATAGACATATCCCTTGAATACGAATCCGGCGGCTCCTGTGCCGACCTTGTGATCAGTCAGTTCGATGAACACATCTTCGACCAGCAGATGACGTAATTCTGAGCGGATTCTGACCCGATTCAGCCCCACCTTTCTTCAATTGCTTCAGTCGTTTCGAGTATGGATAGATGTTGTCCGGAATTGGAAGGCACAATTTCCGCCCATCTGAACAGCAAAACGAATAAGCGAACAAAGAAATAAATGTTGGAATGGATAGAAAGTATTGGGTGCTACTCTTGTCATCTTCCTCATTGGTAGCCACGTGACTGTTCAAACACCTCGTTCTATGACCAACTTCGACTAAATAAACGTCCACGCAATACAAGGATTAGATCACGAGAGAGATGATGAAAGTGAAAGCGAAGGACGAGAGGGCTTATTGTCTGTCTGCAACTTGGGGTAAAAGAAAAGCGAGAATAGAAGACATACGTCGACAGAACCAAAGGAGAAGCAGAATGTAGAGAGTGAACATCGCACAAACGGTCACCCATGGCGTGAAGAAAGCAGCCGAGCACTTAGGGTCAGTGTGGAAAGTCATTCAAATGACAACGACCATGAACAACCAATCGATCATGTGTAGACCGCCCACAACAAGTATTACTTTATCAACAATTTGAGAATGCTTGTTATCGTACATTTCGTCAAGATAAGATGGTAAGTATTGCAGATGATCTAGCCGTGAATGAATGGAATGAATGTATACGGCACAGCCGGAGATGGAGTATATCAACGAGGGAGCAATTAGTACATGGAAAGCTGTTAGTTGAGGAATCATTGGAGATATCAGCACAGAGCGAGCTGAAGAGGCTGCGGCGATGTCAGAGACGGAGTGGACTGCGGATATTGGGGACGATCCAGGGGCTGAGATGGGGAGGAAGGGATCGAAGAGGCTTCCAGAGATGAAAGAGCCATGAAAGAGTTGTACGACGCACGTGGATGCGACACACGGGAGATCGCCTCGCGGCACAATGACACCTGACAGTATACTGTTAACTACCCATTACAACAAGTATGCAAATAGAACCACTAGAAACACTGTATTACCCTTTATTAGAAATAAAAGAATAATACAGTATCATCATACAAAAAGTAGAAACTAACCTCAGACATGGAGATACGACAAAGTCCGCATAGAAGAGTTGTCTGGCTGAGCCAGGTAGTAGGAGATAACAATTGAAGAACAAGAGACACGACGGAGAGAGCGAGGACAGATGGACGGAAGGAGCGACAGATCGAACCACGAGTCAGAGAACTCTCCAGAAGGAGTCGTGTGTGGGCAATCGCCCAAGAACATCCCAGGATATCCATCTGGGCCGACACGAAACGATCACATGACGGGAGCAGCGCGTCCCAGTCCAGGATCTCTTCAATACAACAATA
>JACMIJ010002010.1:0-10516 GCA_014805365.1 Koerneria luziae | reverse complement strand
AAGGGAATCGACGAATGACGAAAACGTCCACTTATATAGCATTCGCATTTGCATGCGAAGTGCCATCTCGTTTGCATCCATCTCATTTGCATGGGATGCAACAGTAATACCGAATAACAAACCTTTCAACCTTCAGTGCCGAGCACTTCCTTCTGATGTCCGAATTGGTTCCATTCCTGTTGAAATGGCGATGTCGCAAAGAATCTTCCCTCGTGGACTGCATCAAAGAACTGTCAGCCGAACTCAGCCAGCGGAATCTGTGGGGAGACACGGCCGAGGGAGCGAACGCCATGCACGCGTGGCTGGCGGATCTCGTCAGCAGCGGGTATGTAACAATGTCATTCTGTCACGTTTCATTTGTTATCCTTCTCATAGCATTCTGCCACTTCAGATCATTTAGATCTTACGTTGCTGCAAGAGAAATGTATAATGTGTTACACACTCGCAGAAAGAAAACTCTCAAATTTTGAGTGTTTTTATACACTTTTAGTTTGCAGTGTTTGTAACCCCCATACCAAGAAATGTAACCAGTGGAATCATTTTCAAGCCAAACTCATACTGTTTCACTTTCTTCTTATCAGTGAGTGACTAATAATAACAGAGCTGCTTGCGATTTTTCCATTTTAAGACTCATGAGGAACAATGGAAGTTGATATTTTTAACCAACATACTAACAATAAGCGGTTTCTAATGAACTTGCGTAAGACGTTCAACACATACACTACTTTTGCCATTATCTTTACAGTCATTCTCCAAGCATCGTTACAGATATCAATTTCCGAGTCGTGAAGATGAAAATACAACGGCCGAATATCCAATCATGGACGACAGCGTTCGGGTGTACAATAATTGCCGGAAGATGGGTATCACCTTTCCCGAAAACAACGATCCTATAGGAAAACCGGTAAGTGCACTATTGGTGAATTTGATTCCATTCTTGATGATACAAAATTGCGTCTTCATCTCTATAATCCAATAACCATCTCACTTTTAACGTCCCCTTCACAACAGATCTTCACTATTCGTAAGAATACACAACTTTAACCGCGTCGCGTCCCCTTGTATGTATACCACCACAAGGGGATTTTGGCGAGCTCTGTTCTCTCGAAGCCTGGGTCTATCTGAGGCCTCGGCTATCGTATTCGTCTATCATATCGTCTCATCTATCGTCTTCTCGTCATATCCATCTTCGTCTATCGTATTTTCTCTTCCTTTTTTTTATTTACAGTGAATCTTATTGTTAGGGTGAACCCCATTTGCGTCAGTTTTGCCTTTGCGCCATCCGCTCTACACGCTACATTTTGGTAACTACATTGTTACCATTCCCGGTGCAATACGGTTACCGTAACCTCTAGAAGGTACGATGCAACAAATTTGGAGAATTATATCTTTAGTGGAGACAGTTGGTGCAAATGGGGCCAACCCTATTGTTAGTGTCCCCCGTTACATCCACACTGTAACCAGTCACAGTTATTTAAACATCCTGTGAAATGTTGTTTATGAAAATTTAGACCTCCTGGAAAGCTTCCAGTACAAAATTTTCGACATCCTGTACGTTAGTCACAAGTCAGGAGTGTGCCTGCTCCGTTATACACGTTCTCTTGTGCATTCGAATTTTTCGAAACCATGTCCTGCTTCGTGGACTTGTAAAGCTACTAGCTGCAATATTAGCTAACCTAAATATCTAGAGACAGTTCAAATTCGTACATCCTTCACAAAGTAGATGATCCTCCAAAAAACTACATTTTCTTTGTTTCTAATGCAACTGTTAGGCAATTCTTTGTCACCCAATCATGATGTTGTATACGTTCAGGCTCTCCAGCGCGCGCGAAACAAACTTACCAACTTTCGGCAACTCGTCAACTGGTGTGCAGATGGCGAACAGAACATCACCAACTTCAAGGAACTTCGATTTCCCGATGAAGCCAATCTCGCCTATATGCATCACCGAAACGATACACTGCGTCGGAATCTTGAGGAAACGGTTCGGTTCTTGTAATTACACAGAGCCGTGTTCTTGTGTTCCTTTTATCTTTTTGTCTTTATAAGCTTTATAATCTGTATTCAAGTTCCAAGGCATTTGGTTGCAATACAAATGCGCTTATAGGGACAGAGGATTGGGGATAACATTTTCTCTTATTGTTAGACTGTGGTTTTCACACAGGGTTTTGATGCAGTTCATAGCCGAAAGTTAAACATTTGCATATTCCTTTATTGATCCTTCAAATTCAATTGTATTCGTGCGTAAATGGCTCACATTTGATCAGTGGTAAAGAAAAGCTGTGATAGTTTCATAATTTTCGATTTGGTGTGCGTAACTCTTTTATAATACATGCAAACACCAAGGAGTTCTAGGACTGAACAAAGCACTCACTTCACTTGACTGCTTAGACAAAGGAATATGCAAATGTTGAATTAGCAATCAAGGGACAGCTTCATAACGTGTTGGTGTTGTTCTCTGGCAAGAGGCATGGATCCAGGCCATCGTTAGAGCGATGAACATGCACGATAAGAGCCGCCGACACTAGATCGATTACAATCTCATTTTCCGCGCATCAGCAGAAAAACGCATGAACAAGAAAACAGCCGTTTATTGAAAGCCATGGAATAAACCAGCTAGAAATCAATCGGAATAAGTGACTCTGTTCAGCGGAAATATTCGACAGTCACTATACAGTCAACTTTTATTGTTATGGTTCTTCTCCATTATAAAATTGTTGCATCTCACTCACAAGATAACGTAATTGTCATTAGTTATATGACTACATATGAAAATTTATGTAATTGAGTAGTAACATAACAATAAGTTTTGAATGTATCGCATTATGCAGACAATGAGATGTGTGAACTGTAACTTCCGTCGGTCTCATATTTGCATATGCCTTTTCACAATGCGAGATGATGTGTGTATTGCGGCAGTCGATAGTTGAAGCCGGTGGTGTGGCTTCATAGTGTAGCACGGAATAGCAAGTTGTCGAGAGGATGTTGTGCAACTAATTGTAAGGGAAACCGAGGATACAAATGGATCCTTCATTTCCCCCACAGCACGTCATTTTTTTAAGAAGACGTCGATTCTGCAATAAACTTATGAACTTGTAGCGGCAGTCGGGAGTATGTACAGAACTGAGTGAAATAATCCAATAGTACCATGCACCATTTCCAGGCTCTCGTCTTCACCAACAACTATCCGTGGCAGCACGCGATTGGACATTTACAACGAATGTACGCGGAATACTTTGGCATTGTCATCTTTTGCGGAACTTATGATGAGGCGGCGTTGAACAAGACAACTGATGGTATGACATCTTATTTAATATTCAGACAGCTGAATTTCCGCTGGCCTCATATTTGCACATCGCTTCGTTTTAACGAGTCATTGTGTGCAACTTTGGCACTGTTGATCGGAGAAGTGAAACACTTTTTAGGAGTTCTGTACATTCATGTAATCTTGTTGTTAGAGCTACTTCAGATAACTGGAAGTTTTTTTTTCTGTTCGCAATATTACCCGCTACTTTATTGTTAGTAGCCGAACTAAAGAGCAAAAATAGTGCTTTCAAAGTGAACATTTTAGCCACTTTCAATTTTCGAGTACAAATAAGTTGTTATTAATTCTGCTCGCAGACTTCTTCGTGCCACGAATGTTACCGTTCAACTACGTGCGAGTTTCCACGGCGGAAATGCACAAAGGCATTACGGGATACATTTGCCTGAGCAAGGTGACCGAACTGCAACTTCAGGGTATACGAGGTTAGATTCATGTATTTCTTACTGCTAACAATAAGAGGTGGTTCTACAGTAGCCGATGGATTGCTGGTTTAAAATTTGCATATGTGAAAATATCATACTGAAATAATGCTCCTTCCGCATAGAAAATGGAAACAAATTAAATGGAAAGTGTTATTTGTTATATTAACAGTAAACAGTAAAACATACGTGTTATGATGTATGCGACTTTGATTGAAAGCATGAATGTACAGCGCGATATTCCTATTATTGGCTTGCCTGACTCCGTTCTGTACTGTACTCTGTACTAATATCCGACTGTCGATTTCTAATGGTATCTTATTGTTAGGTTTCTTTCCAATTACCAATGTTTGCCAAAGTATTCAAACTTTCACAAACATATGTCGTTTCATAAGCCTGTGAACCTGTACTAAACAGTGAAAAACTTGAATACGCTCACAAAATTGAATACATAAGGACAGTCGGATATATGTACATAACGGAGTCAAGTATTCTAATAGTACAGTGCGATATTCCTATCATAAATTCCTCTAGGATACTACGTGGTGTCCGACGACGCAGTTCTGAATCACTGGTTTGAGAATGACTACGGTAAAGTGAACACCGGCGATTACACGGGAAAGTACCGCGATGTTATTTGGAATTGGCCGGAAGGACAAACGGCTATCAACGAGGTGGGATATGGCAACAACAAAAAGCAACAATGAATTGGCACTATGCCAAAAGCAATGTCGTTTCTGCAAGTACAATGAGGTCGTCCAGTATAATCAGACCGAATGTGACTAATGTAATACATTGCTAATTGTAAGAATAGGTAGTTACATTGTTTACATTGCTAAGAATAATTAGTTGTTAAGAGGCTTGCGTTTACTCTTGTTATTCATTATTAAGAAAAGGGGGATTCATGCTTTCAATCTAAGTTATACACTGCCTAACAACTATTTACTGATTTGATGTTAGCATTGTAAGATTAGTCGCTTTCGGTTTGTCTCCCCTGGACGACTATTACGGAAACTGTACTTGCGGGCAACGACATTATCTCACACATATTTTTTTCAATTTCAAGTTCCGTCCGTAAATTCTCAACTTCTTGTGTATTTACATGCATTACAGGCGTATCGATTGATCACGGAAAAGTACATTCGCAAGCCGGAAATACAAAAGATGATCAAGGACTATCAAGCCGGGGTAAGTTGGAATCCTTATGTGTCAGTATTTTAACAACAGCTCATTGTATGTCAAAAACCCATGTGACACAAAAACAGCTATTTGTATTACAAAAACATCTGTAAACTAGATAAGTATTATATATGCAACGAAATTATGGGATAATCCGCGAAGAAGAAAAAACGATTCATAACTTGTTACGAAGAATAGATGTACCGTATATCTGTTTATTGTTAGTAATGTAAGATTAGTCGGTTTTGGTTACTATCGTCTGATACGGTTAATCCTTCTAACAACTGATATTGTATACACTATAGTATGTACGAACGAGATACTGTAGACCTCTGGAAGCAACATGTCACTGTGGAAAGCCTGGCGATTTCCTTTAAAAAAGTGGTCACATCTTCCGACATTTGAATAGGAATGAATGTTCTTTTTGTTTTAATGCTAATCACTAATTGTAAGACGAAAACTATATGTGCGCAAATGCCAATAGTATGTGAGTTCGCTGTTCAGTCGTATAATAACCACACCATGACCAATCACAGTTAATTTAACATACCGTGAAATTATTCTATGGGAATATGGACTGTAGTAAAAATTCAGTAGTAAATTTTCAACATCCTGTACGTTAGTCACAAGTCTGGTGCGAGTTGTTACCTACTATTATAACAACACGTAGCTAAAACTATCTAACATACTTTATTGTTACTTACTTTAACGTGAATATCATACAAATTAACTTTACATTTTTTTAATTGGATGTTTCAGTTGCTGTCCACCGGCTACCCGGTGAGGATCAATTATCTGTTCACCGATGTCACGTGGCAGAACGAGTTTCGCAATCCGGACGGATACTCGGTCAGCGATGTCGTCTACGTACCAGCGACCAATCTCACACACTTTCACACGTTGATGGAGGTTAGTGTCGAATGATCCTTAAAGAAGGAGTAAACTCACTTTTTAATGTACTATGTGCCCGTTAACCATAGCTTGCCCTGACAATGTGTATGGTTGAAGTGAAGTCGCCTTCAGCAAGTTTGAGCTCACTGTTCCGACCAAATAGCTTGTTTAGTACATAAACGCCAAATTTGTGTCACTGGAAAGAAACCTAACAATAAGATATGATTGTACAGCGACGGTCGGATATTTGTGCAGAACAAAGTAAGGCATGCCAGTAATATTCGAACCGGCTTTCCAGGTGATGTTCGAAGCCGGCGTATTTCATGAAGTCGCCTTCAGCAAGTTCGAGCTGACTGTTCCGACCAAATAGTAAGTGAAGATTAGCAATATTTAAATAACTTATTCCGTTTTCTACAAATATACAGCTGCTGCTACATGTTCATGTGCTCTATTGTACTCAAGTGCTTCATATGTTGTTCATATGTGCTATGAACATACCGCAAAGAGAGGAAAATAACTTGGATACATTTGCAAGTTTATGTAAAAAGAAAAAAACCATAACAATAAGATTCGAAGATAGACTGGCAGTAGTATAACCTTAGAGAACTAGTGTAGTCTGGTATTCCAATACTACACTTTTGTTTTACTTTACTATATTTTGTATTTTCTTTGCATATGCATTTCCTATGATAGACATGTTCCACTTCAGTCACGGCGACTCGTTCAAATACCTTTGGTACGATGACCGCAAGTACTGGCCGGACACCTACAACATCACACAGGCTTCGTTTCATCCCCTTAAACTCTCCTGGCTGACCGATCCTCGCAACCAAACCATATACTGTGATCTGGTCATCAAGGGACATTATGATGTGCTGATTGGAAGTGCCTTATAGCCTATGAACTATTTAAAGGAGGCCGGAAACCGCCAGTTCTCAGAGGATCTTGCTTATGTGTATTACCTAAACACAAAAGTGGCGAGCTAATAAAACACCCATTACGAACACATTACTAACACGGTATCCGGCCTCCTTTAATACGATAGGCCTTCCGGTTTATCCTATCAGTTATAGGTTGTGTCCTATTTGCTGGTACTTTGCTGGTACTGTTATTTGTACATTACGGTTCGCATACTGGTCATCATACAAATAAAAGTTTTGCTTAACATTTTATCGATTGCAATGTTGATAGACTTTTTTTTTCTCATACACCCTGCCGATAATGTTACCCCATGTCATCGTTCGCCGAAGACCCCATTTTGTTTGCAGAATATGTAAATGGAATGAAACAAAACTTTTCATAGAACAAGTACTATTGGCATACTTGACTCCGTTCTGTACAAATATCGTATTGTCGCTGTATAGCGAAATCTTATTGTTATGTTTCTTAGAAATACCTAAAAATTTGTTAATGCATTCAAACTATTCGCAATAATGTGACGCTTCCCAAGCTTTGAGCCCGTTATGAACTGTGAACAATTTTAATACACTTACAAAACTGACAATACAGTGATAGTTGAGTATTTGTTCAGAACGGAGTCAAGTATTTCATTAGCATTATCTTGTCCTTTGAAGAGAGAAAGCAGTGTATTTCATACGCTTAGTTGTTCCTTGTTTGTTCTGCTGATGATAAGACATCGACAACTTTTTGCAATGTGTTTCGAGTCTAGACATACCGTAGCCCTTAGTTTGGCTACACAACAGTATTTGTCACTATTTGTGGTTTCTCTCGTAGACGTTTTTTTGTATTCAGAGAAAAATAAAGCTCAAATAAGCCTGAATAGTGTATGTTTAAACACTCGTTTTTTCAGAGTTGATTATTTAGTCATCCTATTGAGAAAATTAGTGTCACAAACACTCACATACTAAAGAGTGCTTATTTATACACTCAGAATTTGACGACTATTTTTCTCTGAGTAGTGTGCAACGACAATCTTGTACATTAGTTGCACTGAACACTTTGCTGACTTGAAGGACCGTCATTTCATTCACCCAAAATGTGTTCATAATGAGTGTTTTATTAATGCCACCTTTGTGTTTAGGGAATGCACATAAGCAAACTCCTCGGTAAACTGACGGTTTCCGGAGCCCTTTTAATGGCCAGGAAAAGGCAGAAAACATCGAATCTGCATGCTCTGTCTGATCAAGCCGTGGACACCGTCAATCAGAGCTTGGCTGGAATTTCTTACTTTTTTCTTCCTTGACTGCCCGATGAAGGAAACGTCTTTCATTCTCAAATTCCGTGCCCGGCATACAACTTGCCGTTTTTAGTTTGATCGATAAAGCGTTGTCTACTTCCTTATCACTTTCCTATCCAGTGTTTTGCTCTTCTTATGTGCAACGCCAAAGTCGTCTGGATCTTTGTGTGACTAAGTAGTTGTTCTCAAAGTACAAAGGAAAAATTTATTAATTGTGGCAGAGAGCGCCTTTTTATTGCTTTCTTGCTTGCTGAATGTTGTACAGTTAGAACATTTCTTCTGTACAAATATCCGACTGTCGTTATGTATCTTCAGTTTTACTGACGACTCCAAATCCATCGTAGCTAATGTACAAAATTCTCAACGATATTGAGCTGCGAAAATACTGCATACGTATGTACTTGGCAGTAACACAGTTTAATGTTGAAAATCCATAACAATTAGACTTGACTGCATAGCGAGAGTTGAACGTTTGTGCAAAACATTCCAATATCAACAATTGTTGCGTTTCCCATTTCATTAAAAGGTTGGCAAATTGCGTTAGGTACACTTCATGGCGCGTTGATGTTCGCATAAATGTGGTGTACATACATATTGAAGCGATTGGAAGTGACAGTAGTCACGAAAGGTAATCGGTCCGTGTGAATGCTTTGTCAACTTCTCCCTGATCAATTAAAACGTCAGGGACTCCCTGAAGGCGAATTACCTTAAACATGGGAGAACCGTGACACTATTTTCAAGGCTTCATCTCGGAAACCCCAAATGCAACGTCTAGTATACGTTTTGAAGACCTGAAACCTTCAACCTTGGAAATAAACAAATAAACAAAAATTACTTAATTCATGCAAATGACGGATAGCTGGATTGATGCGAGTTACTCGAATCGCTCGTTGTTACACGCTTAGTTGTGAGCATGGTGTTTGAATGTGCATCTAAACTAAATTCCGTTAAGAAAAAAGCAATGCTCCAATTGTGCTCAAATGAATCAAGTTCTCGGGTGGATTTTGGAATAGAATTGGTAGTTTTTTTTTACGAATTATGTGCCAAAACTAGTATTCAACATTAGTTTTTATTCATAACGTTTTCAGTTGTTTATGGCAAGTCCAATCGTGTGTGGAGGAACTGTTGAGACTCGAGGGGAAGAAGATTTCACGAGCAATGTGCATCCAACAACGGTTATCTTGTTTACTACTGTAGAATTGATTTTGTTCTGAATCAGTATCCAAACGTTGCTATGCATATGCTTATATTTATGAAAGTATTTAAATTTTTCGAACAGTGTTTATGGGGTATAGTTCGGTTTATGTTACAGGAATTCGCAAGCATTGACCCGAATCTCTACCAACAGTCACTTCAATCGATGATGTTTGGTGCAATCGATCGAGTTATTGAACAAAATCCGAACCGAATTGCCTGTGTATTTGAACATATTATTGGCATTCCTGACTCCGTTCTGTACAAATATCCGATTGTCATTATATATTCAATTCTGTAAGCGTATTAATGTTTTGCACAACTCAGCACAAGTTCAAGAGCTTGTAAAATGACATAGGTTTGTGACAAATTTGAATACTTTAGCAAATATGGATGATTGGAAAGAAACCTAACAATAAGATACCACTATAAGTCAACAGTCGGATATTTGTACAGAACGAAGTCAGGTAAGCCAATAGAACACTGTCACTGTATGATTAAGTCTTATTGTTAGCTTTTCTTCCAATTAAGCAAATTTGCAAAGTTTTGCAATTTTTAACAAGTTAATACTGTTCCACAAGCTTGTGGACCTTCTGTGAACTGTGAAACATTTTAGTACGATAGCAAAATTGAATACGTAGCGAAAGTTGGATATTTGTGCAGAGCGGAGTCAGAGATGCCTACAATACAGTTTTAATGGAGGATGTATGTGCAAAAGAAGTGGCTCATTGCAAGGTTGTCGTTCTCTATAAGATAAAGCGCAAATCTAAACTTCGTTGGTTGTTGGTTATGACTTCAGTATGTTTATAATCGCATGCATGACCTCATAAATGATAAATGTCGAATCCAAAGGTTTGATTTGATAACGTGGAATACTAGGGGAAATTTGCAACGAACAGGACATATCAATTGATTTTGCACAAAAAACAGACTTTCCGAACGTTGCATTATGAGTTACAGAATCCTCAAACGTCTTATTGTTAGTGCTACTTGCCCTATTTCAGTACAACGACGTGAATGACTTGTCGAAATCAGTTACCTATCTCGAGCTAAAGGAAAAATCCCTTGCAATAGCATCTTTCCTACACTCAAAAGGATATCGGAAGGGAACAGATGTTGTTTTCGGTAAAGATTTTTTGCTTCTACTTTGTCCCCACCTTTTAGCCCCCCTCAATTTTCCCCGCAGACGAATAAGCCTTGATTCAGTAGAATCCCCCTGCGCGCCGAAGGCGCTCAGGGGATTTGTTTTCAGTGGGCTGCCAGGCAAACACGAGTTCTAGAACGGCCCTTAGGAGTAAAATTCGGGCAAAA
>JACMIJ010002009.1:0-10521 GCA_014805365.1 Koerneria luziae | reverse complement strand
GATCGTAATCACCGTTCAAAACACTATATAACCGCACATCTCCCTTCCGGAAACGTTGACCTTAGTTCGCGACATTCCCTTGTAAGACCATTGCTGTTGTGCACAAATGAAGCTCTGTAGACCAGCAGAATTCCAATGCAATCATCAAATTCATTTGATTTCTCACCTGTTTTTGCAACAAACTTTTTTTAAACGTATATCATAATTTTCTTTGCACTTTTTCTTTCTTTATTTCTTTATTTATTTTTCTTCTACAATAGTTATTGTACGGCGTTTCTTGTCTTGTATGCTTCACTGTGGACATGAACAACCACAATCGCAAGATCATTGTGATCAAACATTCGTGCGAATATTGTTGTTTTTTTAGTCTGTTGTTGATTATTATTCGACATGAGCGAACACGTGTGGCTGCAAATTGTTGCCGAAGTCTGCCATGGGCGACATGCTTGCGGCAGGACAAGCAGCATCTTGTTGGCCATTCTTCATTGCCTCTGGCAAACACATCATGTTCATTCCGCTGGTCTACAGCACCTTTTTTGCGTACAAGAACACGGCAATAGTCTCTAATTGTAAGACAAATAAAGGTTCAATTACGCATATGTAGCTCGCAATGTTTCCAAGTTATACCTCATCGATTGCATAAAATATGCGCATTCCTTTGTAAACTCTTCAAAATCTTTTTTTTGCTAGCATGCACATAAAATACATAAACAGGCGATAACAAAACGCTGTGAACTATAAGCGAACACCCGTTCTCTTTACAGTGTGAAGGACACTTATTATTAGCTTGCGTTATTTTCCAAGGACAATGCATAATCTGTAAAAGTAGAAGTTCCGTGTTCCGGCTATAGATACTGTAGTGTAACCATTGCCCGATTTTGGCTAATGAATGAATTGTAAGTAACATAAGGTCGAGCTGTTTTGGGCCGGAAAGCGTTAATTATTCCGGGTAAAAAGCCGCCATTTCCTTATATGTTCGCCCTCTCACACAGATGTTACGAGCCTGTTATAAACGCATTTCTGCCACAACAGCAAAACTATTTCGCAGCTAATGGACATATATAAAAAGTAATTGTTTTGACCACACAATTGTATAATGTTTGGCTGCTTTGCTGCTCAGTCACGGCTGTTCAATGAAAAAAAAAACAACATTATACTTGAAGAGCTTCGCGTGCAAAAAAAGAGTGAAAGCAGTGCCAAAATGGCAAAATTTGATGTTTCTTTGTAATACAACCAATTGGAAGCTTGTGGGTTCAAGGTAATGTGCAGTTAACACAAAGTGACTTGACCTTTCGGATTAATGAAGATCGGTGGTTTTTGGCCAAAAAAGGTAGCCAACACTAAGCTATTATATGGCTTAATGGTGTTGAGTTAAAGAAACTGCAAGTTCTGTTGTGGAGTGTTTGTGAGGAGTGTAACTATGTTTACAGAGAAATAAATATGTATGCAAGGAAACGGTAGCCTTTTCTTTGTGGATAGGGTTATCCATTTTCCTTTGAAGAAGACCTTCCCATAGTATCATCAAATTGTAAGACTTTGTATTCCTCCCAACTTGCAGCTTTTCTAGGCAAAGAGCTACAAGATTGCGAAAATCTCCTTGTTAGGCACTGAAAAGCATGTATTCACCATCAATGTACATGTGATGTAAATGTCTCTTTCTTAAACATTTCCGTGTACTACTTTTTCTCCAAGCTTTCAGTTCTTTGGCTATGGAATCCTTTTAAATCTTTAAAAAAACCTCTTTGCCTTTCGCATTAAACTAGCTATATAACTCTTGCTATTCATTCATAGCATTGCTCTACGCTTCTCATTTCCTCCATCTTTATGAACAACGCAAGCGAAATTCTTTGATACGGGGAAACCTTTTTGCTAACAATAAGCAAATCATTTGCATGAGTATAAGAGAACAGAAATCCTCACTTCGCTCAATCCTCGCTTTCCTCACCATAACTTCTTGTTCAGCTACCCTATCAATCGTTTGTCATAAACCTACCGTGCCAGTCGCTGAGTTCGACAGTAAAGATGTTACTTTATTGCATTGAATAGCGAGCAATACACTAACTTGTTCCTTTTACTCCTTACAATTGGCAATCTTGTCATCGTTATATACAAATTTTCCGATTTCTGCTGTATTATTGTTAGCAAATACAAAATTTTGTCAAAGTATCGATGCCGTTATCCACATGTTATCAACTACGAAGAATATGAACTCGCTAACAAAATTGACAGAACGGAGTCAAGCATTTCAATAGTACAGGGAGAAAGGCGAGCGAAACATCCACAGTTCTCCACCACAAGGAGTGTTTTTTTCCTTATTCCGTCCGTATTAACAACAAGCAAATTGTTTGCATGATCACAGAACTACCGTATCACTCAAACATTAAGTTCTACAAAGTTCTACGAAGTTCGAGCATGTTGCTGGGACTGAACATCCTTCTGCACTTTTCGATGTCGTTCGGGGGCGTCGGAATTCTGTTCAACGTCCTCTTCGCGATTCTCCTGATCTCT
The DNA here is from genome assembly GCA_014805365.1 of Koerneria luziae. Classification (NCBI taxonomy): domain Eukaryota; kingdom Metazoa; phylum Nematoda; class Chromadorea; order Rhabditida; family Neodiplogasteridae; genus Koerneria; species Koerneria luziae. The sequence goes on along the minus strand of JACMIJ010002009.1, from coordinate 8,013 downwards.
CGTCCTCTCACGAGTTTCGGCTTCTACCGACACTTTATCTTCCTATCATGTTGCATCGACCTGTTCTACGCGTCGATGCATACGATCGTTTGTCCGGTTGGCCATTTTTTTCATATACAACTTTTTCATTAAAACTTCCCGATTACGATAATTTGCACACATATGTGTAATATCCACAGTGTGACCAATAACGGTTATCTCAACATCTTGTGAACTGCTTCTATGAAAATTTGGCGCTCCAGGAGTGTTTCTCTAGTACAAAATGTTCGACACCCTGTAGGTTAGTCACATGCCAGAAATGTGTCTGTTTGCACATGACCACAAAGAAATTCGAAAAGTGAGCAAAGGGATATGCAAATTTCAAACCCCGACAGTCTATAGACAACATATGTACGATGTGTTCTCACAACCTCCTTGTAAATAACAGGAAAGCCCTCTATGATCAGCTATTCTTGTGCATTTTTTGTCCTTTCGTCAATTTTCTGCGTACAAGCCATGTGATATTGTATTCCTAGAGCATACGCGTGTTGTGCTTATGAAGTGATGAATAAAAAAAATCAATTACTATTACATTTCTTATTGAAAAAAGACTGTGACACTGATTTCATGTAATGTATGACAAAAACACAGCGCTTTTTGGACTAATTGTAAGATCACTTTGTTACATCTGGATTTTTGAGAATAATTGTTTCGTGCCTACTATTGGAATACTTGACTTCGTTCTGTACAAATATCCGACTGTTGTTGCTATACAGCCAGTTTTAAGCGTATTCCAACTGTTCACAGCTCATTACAGTTTCAAAGCTCGTCAGACGGCACAGGAATGCAAAAAAAAATTCGTTATTTCGTGTAACTGGAGAGAATCCTAACAATAAGATCTGATCATACAGTGATAGTCGGATATTTGTACAGAACGGAGTCAGGTAAGCCATAAATAGTGTGGTATACTTTCCTGTACGTTTTTTGTGTGTTTTGAATGCCTATTTGATATTTTATAAAGAGTCAAAACATTACATAGTTATGCAAGAATAACACACATGACTGGTCCCCGGATTTCATGGCTTCGGTCGTTGTATGACTTAGTCAAATATTATTATTATGCTGTGGCTAATATCTTACAAAAATGTGCTATTAAAAAAATTATGATGCTTTTTCATTTCAGTTGTTATTCCTCGGCGATGGCATATTCCTGTTAACGCCACTGCATCAGCTGCCGACTGCTGGCATGACCAGAATCGCTTTTCTGGTTTGGATGATCTCCTATAACAGTGTTACCGTTCTGATCACGTATTGTTTTATCTATCGATACTCACTGCTTTGCAAGTTAGTACTGACATCTTATAATTTAAATAGATCAGTTACAAATTGCTATATAACTATACAAACCTTATTGTTAGGCTGCTAAACAGTAGTGTAAGGGTGATAGAGTCGGCTTGCAATAGGAATGTCTATCTTGTTCATAACAAGACAAGCTTGTGAAACAGCATAGAGATATGAGAATATTGGCATATTTGTGTAATGAAGAAGAACTATAACAATAAGATTCGAATGTATAGCGAAAGTTGGAGATTTGTACAGAGCAATGCCAGATATTACGTTGCATGTTATCTTGTTGTTACTGTTTGGATCGTCAATACTTCACATACATCGACGTTTCACATTTCTGTATTGTGAAAACAGAGTGATACTTTAACTCCTAGTGTAAGAGAAAGAAAAACGTTTGCCTATTGGAGATTTTGGCTTGCAAACCGGGTATTCCCAATGTATGTAAAGTATTCAATAGAATGGAATAGAATATTTTTATAGCTAAGGTTACTGGTAATAGAGGAATAACACTTAGAGACACTTCAGGACTTATAGGAGGTAAAGTATTATATTAATAAGACAGACACTAACAAGGGAACGGTCAGTACTCGATATGCCGGATCGAATTGACACTGAGATATAGGGCTAACAAGATAACATGCTACTATAAGATCTCACTCCATTTTGTACTCGTATCCAAATCTCGTTATATGAAATATTATATTATTTATTATTGCTATGCTTTATGCTGCATACTTTAACACAGAATCGTTATCTTTTTTTTCAATATTATTGTTATGGGATCCAAAAATGGGGCACCTTTCAATTATCACTAACAAAAGGTAATTGTCGTATAATAAACACTGCCGATTTCAGCAAATACATCGAAAGGGCGTTTCACGAACCATTGAAGCTGCTCGTCATTGGTGTCGTCGGCATGGCTGTTGCCGGTGAGCTCATTGTAAAATACATTTATAAAAACAAAATTAGAATATTTAAAAGATGTTTTTCCTAGAGTGCTAAAAGAGGTAAATGAAGAAATACTAATTGTAAGAACAGTTACATTTTTGCTTAATGAGGTTAGCCAGCCGGTTTTCTGCAGCTGAACTTTCAGAAAACTGTTTTTTTGGCAACAACTAACAATGTTTTCAAAGTTGTTAGAAGCTGCTTACAAACCGCTAATTTGTAATAATTACCAAAACTCTTTATTCTCGGTTAATGGTTCTTTTATGATTGTATGCAAATGCGATGCATTAGGTCGGTGATCATGAAAGCCTGTTGTGCTTGGCAGAGAAAGTGACCTCTCTAGCATAAACTTAGAAACTTAGGTTTTATGGCATCGCAAGCCTTTCTCGCTACGTCCGCGATTACCCCGGCAGGGCAGATACGGGCCGATCGGATATACGGTGACGACTTCGGCTACAACCTGACAACCGCCTTTATGGCTGGGCTAGATACCGAGGTATGACAATGCGCGTTGACTGACAAGAAGCAGAATTCCCCAATGTTGTACACTAGAAATGTTTGTTGTTGTTCTTGTGATCCAGACTGCGCATAACTATCGCTATCTACCTGCCATGTTTGAGAAGTCCAAACCCACACTTTCAACAATTCTTGCGTGTGACATATGTACGCCACAAACAAAAAAGTAATTCTGAGTTAATTGATTCTTACCTCGGAACAAAAGAAAATTTCCTTTATGGTTGCTATCTTCTCTGAATCGTGAAAGTGTATTCATTGTGCTACCGCATGCTAATGAGGCTCTGTTGACCGCTGGAAGCAGCATGCGGCTGTGATTATTACTTGTATCAATTTTCCTTGTCACATTACTTACCGACTAGTGAACAAAAAAAAGACAAAGCGTGAGAAAACGCTGCCAGCAATACCAAGGAACAGATGAGCATAACAGTTCGGTAAATTCCTACGAATACTAGTAATTTCTTTCAATACTAGTAACTGCTAACAGTAAGAGATCTAGGAGAAAACGAGCAACGAACGAGAAACAATCGTTTTCATTTGTATTAAACATATAAAACAATAAAATTGTCATTAGTGTCTAACACAAAAGTATGTGCACTGTTTAGCAGTGAAAAAATGAGTGTTTTAAACACTCAAGCACTATTCACCTTTTTTTGGGTATTCTTTTTTCTCTGAGTCATAGGGTTCATATTTAGGCGGTTCTTATCCAGACAGTTCATATTCGTATACTATGTAGTTCCATCAGCCTACCATGTTCCAGCCCCTTTCAGACCTCACCGGATATCACCGTATCGTACATCCACATCCTCGTGTACATCTTCCTCTCGTTTTGCCTCTTCATCGTCATGATCTTCTGTGGCTCGCGCATTCATCGAGCGATCGCCTCGAGTGTCCGCAGCAAGCAACTGGCGAAAGCGCATCGGAACGTGCTCAGCATGCTCATTCTGCAGGTACTATTAAAATACTCATTGTCAGAACAGCCGGAATAGCGCTTGAGTGTTTTAAACACTCACTTTCTTCAGCGTTAGGTATTTCGTATTCCTATTGAACGAGGATTTGATTCGGGAGTATCTTACTTTACACACATACATACACAAAATGTGCTTTAGACCTTGAACCCGCTGCTCTCGATGTACCTTCCCGCCTGCGGCTCCGGGGTACTCGTGATGGTTCAATCGGGCAGCTTGCTCGTGCAGTATCTCATCTCCGGTGCGTATGCGAACTTTTGCTTCGTTGCTTACTTACTCAGAGAAAAAAATTTCAATTTTTAAGAGTTTTAAATACTTGTTAGTGCTTGCTTGATTGTCATTTGACGTTTTTTCTATGAGTACTTCCATTTTTTAACACACAATTCATCAACATGTCACGTTTCTTAATTCATAAAGGGGATGACCCCTGCAAAACGCCAAAAGCCAGATATCAAATGAAAACTTATTGTTAGGCTTCCAGATGGGATGTCTCCAATGTTAATGCGCAAAACAACAACAATTCTTACAACTAGGGTTCTTACAATTCTTGCAATCCTTACAATTCTTTAATTCTTGCAATTCCTACAATTAGGTCTGTACGTGTGCTTCCCGCTGCTGAATCCGATCATCGTCGTCTCATTCACAAAGGAATATCGTCAGAGATTACGGCGGGTGATCTGCTGTCGGTACACCGAGGAGCCGCTGGCACGAAAGACGACGATTTCGAATACTAACGTCAGATCAATTGGATAAGCAAATCAACTCGATTGGACAAGCAGATCAGATCGATTATATAAACAACAAGTTCTCCAGCTTCAAGGCATTTAGCCTATGGTGGTTCCGGACAGGGAGAGCTCACATCATGTTTTGAGACAGTGCAGCTTCCGCTGATCTCACATTTGCATATCTACTTGTTCTTGCGTGCAAATTAAATACTGTTCAAAATTTCTAAGGTCTTATTCATGAGTGTGTTTTTTTATTCATCATGTTTTGTGCTGCAGTGTTTTTAAACCCATATTACTTGAACTGGCTAGATGTTGCTTGTTGTCAGCATATAAATAATAACTGACAAGGAGAAAATGTATGGGGTGGTCCCATCTTTGGTTCTGTTTTGCGAATGCGGAATAAATCAATTGACATGTGCGTTGACAGAGTACGTGTTGCGTTGTTTCTTTGTTTAAGGAACTGACAGTTTTTGCCTCCGAGGACTCACAATTTCCTGCCTGTGTTGGATTGATCGCGGAAAACATCGGACATCCAGTTCATTGTTTTAAAAAAACAGTCTTATGACGAATTCAGGGTGAAACATGCAAGCTGGGACAAAAATGTCTTCTAAACTATACGATGGTCTGGTTCAAACTTCGAGCACTAGTGCGTCATCAAAAGCGCAATCACTTTCTTATCAGATAACACTTATTGGTGTTCAGAAGGACTGTCTCCACTAACCCAAATTTTATTTTCATTGTTCTCGACTATGCGGCTGCATGCTTTCCTGTACCTAACCGTCTTCATTACTGCAACAGGTACCGCGAAAAACCATTTTCTGTTATTAATGTTGCTTATTGTTAGAATCAGTCGTTCGCTTCAAGGAGAGCTTCTTGGTCTCATATGCGGATGTTCCTGCGGAATCGGTAAGTTTCATTTTTCAACATTTTTATGAAGTTGTTTGGTGTTGAAACGGCAATTTCCCTTTGAATTCATCTTACACTGACAATGCGATGCCTTTGTGATGTTGCATGTGTGCTTTCTACCATCACAACACTGCGGTTTGAAGCTATCCATAGACCACCGGACTAACCAAATCTGTATGTTCCTTTGTCCATTTTTCAAATTCCTTCATGCTGAGGAACATTAGACGCAGTGATCATAAAACGATGTGGAACAACACAACGATTTCGATTCCCATGTATCCGCTTTCCAGCAAATCGAAGTCGCGATTCCTGCGGAGTATTCGCTCTACGCGACGGTGGACAGTGCTGCTCCCGAGCAGTATTACACGAACATTCTCATTCAAATCGATGAAGAGAATGTTATAACGTAAGTTATTACGTTTCTCTCTTCTTCACTACGGAAAATGTTTCGCACTAGAAAGCATTGCAGACCATGTTTACATATTTCTCTACACATGCTCTTGCGCGGTCAACACAAGCATAGCAACACATCCTATAATATATTGCTCATTTGAGTATTTCTTTAAGAAGGAGTGAAGGCATTTTTTGTTCGGAAGACATTCTCATGGTGTTTGGAATTCACTGTCGGTCAAATTCCTTTGTCTCGGAGCAATTAGCGATTTTTGTTCGCGCTATTATTAAGCCGATTGGTGTTTTTGTGATTTGAGAATCTACAAAAGTCTTGTTGAAGCAACGGTACATACGCTGCACTACAAAAACCCATACCTTAAAAATGAGTTTACTCCTTCTTTAACATTGACCGAAAAGAGTATATCGTTATCAGAGACCACTGGCATCACGACACTGTTGTTCCCTATCAGTGATCGTGTTGTGTGTCCGAAATAGCATTCAATGATAACACATCCAGTTTGCGATATTCGAAATTGTTTTAAAATAATCACCCGGTAGCAACGTCATCAATTGTTACTACGCTGATTGTGAGGATATCATTAAAGAAGGTGTATACTCACTTTTTAAAGTACTCTGTCTCCGTTAACCATTGAGTGTTTTGTGAGGCTTGAGAGACAGAAAATCGTCAAAAAATAGCATGTGATTATGCCCTATTTATTCTTGTTTTACAGCAAACATAAGACTCGAGCATAGTAAGAAAAAAGTGCGTTCACTCCTTCTTTAATGGTAAGTTCATGAATGCTACTTGCTCGGCGGAAAGCGCATAATTGTGATTTCACGCAAACAAAAAGCAAACGAAGTTTTGATCTACCCAACATCTTATTGTTAGTACTATTAAAATTTATAAGAATTTCCAAAAAAAAGCTCTCAAAACTCTAGATTATTGAGCATATCCGTTTCCCCACTCCGTGTTTGTGTTGTCGCTCATTTTCAGCAAAAGTATATTTCAGTTTGACCCAGTTGGCGGCATTGCGCAATGATCGTGGACGTAAGATTTCGGCGCCGGCATTGCTTGGCAAAATTCCAATCGATAATAGGAACCCACCGTCTTGGGGAACCCATGCGTGGTACATCTACGGAATTCAAAGCAGTAAGTTGAGTAATAGCATCAATAGTTGTTACGTAAGCTATTGCGATTCAACTGTTTTACTTACATATAATAAGATATTCTTTAGACTAATATACTTTAGTTCTAATTGTAAGAGGTGTTGTATAGCGCCGAATACGCTAGGAAAGGGGTAGCGTGTGATCTTATCGTTAGATTATGCTTACAATTAGTTGAGCGTAGGATAATTCATAGATGACATGGTTTTCTTTATAGCAGACAATATTGTACAAAGCTAATTTTGAACCATTGCTTACTATATTAAGGAAAATAATAAAAACAGGCGAAAGTAAGACAAAAAGCATGTTTAGATCCCACAAATGCCCAAATCGCAGTGTACGAGTCAACGGAGATGGCATCCATGTTCGATTCTGTGGCCGAGTCCGTCGTTGGCGGAGTCAGCATCCTTCAAGCGTCGGCACCGTATAGCGCAATACTGTCGAACATGAGCACAACGGTATTACGACCACAAAAGCGCACAACTCACCAGCGCACAAGCTCATATTGTAGTTAGAAAACAACCAACCGATATAAATTTGAGCATTTGACTCTAGTTTGAGCATAATTCGAATTTCATGCTGAAATACAGTCACTATTTATCATAGTTTAAGGAACAAGTTCTGATTTTTGCGCAAGTGATTTTGTGCACTTATGGGATCAACCCTTATTGTCATATCTGAATACGTCTTGTACAAATATCCAACTGTCGCTATGTATACAAAGTTGTAAGCGTGACCGAACTTATCACAGTTTTTATAAGGTTCACAAGTTTGTGAAACGGCATAGGCCTGTGAAAACTTAGAACACTTTGGCATAATTATGTCATTGGAAAGAAACCTAACAATAAGATTTGGTTTACATTAAAACGAGAGAGAGATATGGCTAGCATTCTTTCTCTACTCATATATTCCAATAGCTTCAACACATGCACGCACTTGCATGCTTCATCATAGGTACATGTAGCATGAAATCAAAAAAAGAAGTAATTCATCTATAGCTAGGGACGACAAATGCGTTTCGGCAGTGTCGAGAAAATGGGCGTGGCTTAATCGGTCCAGCCGGCAGAATTTGCGTA
>JACMIJ010002008.1:0-10526 GCA_014805365.1 Koerneria luziae | reverse complement strand
TTTATGTCATATGATAAATAGCGTTTCGGTTAGTGACTATTTCGTCACAATAACGTCTGTGTAAAGCATTGAGATAGCAGCTACTTTTGAAGAAGACATATTTGTCTTCTTTTCAGTGGTGTCGCAATGGCGCGTGCGTCGCGGCCGCGCGTCAACTGACACGCGTCGACGGAGAATGGGGACCGTGGAATGAACAGGGCAATACGTGCAGATCACAGTGCACGGAGTGCGAGATCGACGGACAACTAAGAGTTCGAAGGAATACACGATTGTGCAATCGACCAGCGTTCGTCTTTCGTTAACAAAATCGTCCGAAAGAAATAATATACTAGTATTTAGAAACAATAATAGTATAATAATAATAATATAGAAAGTATAATATATATAGAAATAATACTAGTGTAATAATAATATACTAGTATTAACGCATTTGAAAACTTTGAACAAGTGCAACAAATCGGGAGTTATGCAACAGTAAAGCAAAAAATGAACAAAATAACGATAAATCTGTGTACAGTAACTAATTGTAAGTTTGGAGCACTCATTGTTACACGCCCTTAACGAGCAAAATAATATTTCGGCTGCGGTGTCTTTAGGAACTTATGCCAGCTTCATCAAGTGCACAAAATGTTCTAGACACCAATCACACCGCACATGTAGACTTCTAAGTGTATCTTAGTGATTCTAGTGCTTCTGAATCCCAGACGACGTGGTCGTCGATTGACGCTGCAAACACGTTTTTACGGTATTAGCGAAAAGACATTGTGAAACATTGCAAGACATTGTGGGACATCGCCAAATACTCCCAACAATTACTTCATGCGATTCACTTCAGTGGCAGCTTCTGGGTGGTGCTGACTGTGCCTTACCCTAACAATAAGCACAGCCCTCTAAGGTACTAGAAAGTAAGGCTAGAGTTGATTCCAATTGAGGAGATGGAATAGAAGCGAGTAGTGATACTGCTGAGTTGTTACGAGTGAAACACATTACTGCCAGCTTCTGGGCGAACGTCCATCTGACTGTGCCTTACCCTTTCGTGTAAGAACGTGTTTGCAACGTCAATCGACGACCACGTCGTCTGGGATTCAGAAGCACTAGAATCACTTAAATACACTTAGAAGTCTACTTGATTGGCGTCTAGAACATTTGGTGCACTTGATGAAGCTGGCACAAGTTCCTGAAGACACCGCAGCCGAAATATTATTTTGCTCGTTAAGGGCGTGTCTCATTGTTAGGAATAACAAAATCGAATCCTCCAGTTGTGATAAAACAATCTTCAGGCCGAACAATGGAGGTGATACTTGTCCAGGCGACGACTCTCGAGGAATCGTTTGTGAAGAGAAGGCAGCCGATTTTCTTAGACATTTTTTATTAGAATATCAAACGAGAGTATAGCTTTGAAAAAAGAAAAAAAAAATGTATTCTGCTCACTTCGACAATTTTTATCATTATACTACTCGTCATGTTATTTCCTAATTGTAAGATGTATCAGTTCAATTTACAGTTCAAAGTATTTTCACCCAATTTTATAAGGCGCATTTGAATTTTCTTGTTCTTAACATAGTACTTGCTGTATACATAAAGTATAGCGAGAATGTAACTATTGTAGAAATGTGGCGGAGTGAAAGTGGACGAATATGCGACCGCAACATGTACAAAGATCAGATCGGATCCAGATAACCCGAATCCCCAATTGTCCGGCAATGGACTGCAATTCAGCCAAGCACCCTGCAAGATATGGTTCGTTTACTAATTCGGCATTTCCTGTTGTATATTCTTCTCAACGTTTGCAAAAATAGATAAAGTTCTTTGTTTTGATATGCTATTTTGAATAGTTACCTAAACCATGATTGTGTTCTTGTGTATTGTATTGTGTTCTTGAACTTTGTATGATGATTAGAATGTTCCACCAATAATTGAGTGTGAATCTCAACCCAACTTTCCATGTGTCAACTGGAGCTATCGAATAACATTCGGACGGTCTCCAACTTCCCCGATGGCACTCCGTGTGGCGATAACAAGTTCTGTGTGAAGGGAGAGTGCCGGGTTTGTCAAGGGTTTCGTATCAAGAATCATTATTTCTACGAATCCCCTTGCTTTCTTTCAACTTTCTTCATTCTGCAACCCATTTTGCTCATTGTTAGGATATCACTCCCGTTTAGTTACGGTAATACATTTCTACAGTATATACCTACAAATTTTTAGGCTATTAGTATCCAGGCGTGACAATACCAGGAGACAATTTCAAGCTTCCATTTCAGCCTTTGATGTGCAACTCAACGGCTCTGGTGGAATCAGAACGGGAATGTCCCCCAGAGATAACCACAACAACTGCTGCGCCTACAACTACTTCACCGACCACAACAACTGCTTCTACTACAATGGCTACCACAACGACGGTACGTTCTAGGAACCCGCAGCATAGATCCAACTATTTTTTAAACTACGCTTTTGAGATTAATGGAAAAGTGATTCCTAACAATGAGAATATTGCATGATCTTCTTGAAACAACATTGTACTATGTTCCATATGATTACTAATCATACACTCTATGACATACAATTTTCCAGAGCATCTCGGTAGTCACTCCAACTACTACTTTCCTCGACTCGATATCCACGACGACCTCCATTTTAGCCCAGCCGATTCCAGTCCGCCGAGCCTCTCCTTTGAGGAACAGCTTCAGGTTTTTCGCGTAACCACTTGCTCTTATTTGTCAAAATTCTCGCGTTCCATTGCCTGTAGAGGAGCAACTAAAAGTGTGAGTCAATGTTTCAAATATCTTGGGTTCCATTTATTTTGTTCTTTTGGAGTTACTTTGTTTTTTCTCTACTTATAATACTTACGAATTTTTTCTTCCAAGTGTTCACACACTTACTAGTGGTTTTTCTTTGTCTTTTATTCACTATCACCAACATTCTTCATCTTAATATTAAGCATTATGCACACAGTACCCAAACAAAACGACTAACAATAAGAAAAAACGTAATCATTAGTATTTTCAATGATGAATTCATGTCCCAGCTAAACTGAATCTGACCATAAAGTTTCTCAGGAATCAAGTAACCAAGTTCTTGTCTTCAAAAACATTTTTCGTTTTGTCATTACTCACTGTCCAGCACAGAAGCTCCTAACAATAACAAGTTATTGCTTGTCTCAATGCAATAACTATTATATTTTTTTTTAAACCAAAGCTCCTAGTGCTCTGATGTCTCACAATGGACATTGCTCGTGCATGTTCTTTGTGAGACCCCGATCCATTTCACGGATAACTTCTTTAGGAGTATTGGTCTTGATGGAAGTCCACCGAGGAGACTTCACGTCGTCTCCACCACTGCTCTCCCACCTCCGAATATCATCGTTTCGAGGGTAACTGGCAGTGGATTACCAGAGGATACCGAAAATGGTATCTTTGTGCTTCAGCTTGCCCATTTATTATTTACCTAGACGTCATGCTTGTTTATCTCACTTCTAGTTCTTCAATTAGATCCTATAATAGTGCTATAGACAGTAATGTTCACAGTATTTGATACATTCTGCTATTATACTTTTGTGGGTTGTCATACATACTATCAAATAACAATAAGTAATAAAAACAAAAAGTCAATGTATTCAGTAGTGAGCTCCCAAGTAACAACGACGGCTTCTTCGATGGCTCAGTGGACAGAATGGAGTGAATGGAGCGATTGCTTGACTGTCAACTGTGGTGAGCATTAAATTTCACTATTTAAAAAAAAGAAAGCCACATAGTTGTTTCGCATTCTTATTTTTATGGTTCTATTTTGTTGATGATAGTCTAACAATTAATCTAATTGTAAGCAGGATTGACTTAACATATACGTTGTCCCTAACAACAAGCCTAATGTTATAAAATGCATGAAACAAGCTTTAGGTGAGAAAGGCGTGAAGGTACGGCTTCGACGGTGCTTCACCGAACAGGAATGTGACGGTCTCGCAAGAGAAACCGCCTGGTGCGATGGTCAACCGTGTCCTGCAGGTAATATTGATCTACCACTATTTACAACTAACACTTGGAGTACCAGAAGCATCGTTTAGATGGTTTGATAGCATGTCCTCAATAACAATTAGCACCGGAACATGTCAATCATATAATAGCTCATTCCTCCCCTTCCTTTCAGCCCGTGTCGCTCGAACAATCGCACCAACACTCATACCGCCATTCGCCCTAGAGACTACCGTCCCTACCACTTGGAGTACCACCAGAAGTACCACCACGCCGACCACCACTGCCAGAACTACCACTTCTACCACTCGTAGTACCACAACCCGTGCTCGAAGTACAACTTCAATCGGAGTGACGGCACCAAGAGCCCGTAACAACATCCTGAATGACGATCGAAGAAGGAAACGATTGGGAATGGAGAACTTTGAGCCAGACAGTGGGTGGTCCATCCAGCATGACTTACAATTAGCAACAGTGTGCCGCCACAAGTCTTCGATTGAAGCAGAACAATTATATTATCTTACGAGCTGATCTTTAAGCATCAATAGTGTGGATAGTAGTGGAACTTTTTGGAACTTAATCTAACAAATCTCTTAGCACCTCCCATCTGGTTGTCTTTACATGTCAAATCAACTAGCATTATCTTTGCAGAAGTGCATTCAACGCATCTTCAACAAGGTGTGAACCTGCTCAGTCCTCGTCCTCGAGCCCGAGCCCATGCTACCCCTCCTCCCACTTCCATCCATTCCCTGCAACCACTACCCTCCGAGTATCCCAATGTCCTCGTCCCAATCTACGCCGCACCACCAACCGAACCTCGTTCCACACAACTCGCCAATCTTCCTCAATACGTTCCCCCAGGGCCGATTCAGTTCGCAGGTCAACTTCCGGATCTCCTTCCGGGTCAACTCGATCAATTGGGTCAATTGTCTGATTCCTTTTCGCTTGATCCGAAACCATCAACACTGCCTCCTCTGATTTCTCTCGAACATCCGAAAAGACGATCGATTGATTATGAAATCATTTCCGACATTGATGATGACGATGAAGTGAGTGTGATAACCACCCAGAAGCCGAAGAAAGAGAGACAACAATGGAATGGATTCTATCCCCAGGACGATCTGGAAATTGTGCTCGAACCAAGGTAAGGACCGTTTTGTGTTCATGATATGAATTGTTAGGCATTTTGAACAATGTCTCGACTTACCATTTCTTACCATTAACAACGAGTGAAACATAATGCAACGTGTGAATGGATTGTGATGTTTGCTTACAAAGGCATTCATTACTTTTGATCAGTCGAGGCATATCACACAACATCAAAAGATGACTTATTTGACATTCTTACAATTAGGAAATCCGTTGAACCAACGCGAGGCGCCTCATTTCTGAACGACCCGGGAGTAATCGATATTCCCCAACCGAAGAAACACGAAGAATTGGGAGGATACACGGATTATCCATCTAAGAAACGAGGAAATGAAGAGATTATTGTAATTGACCCTGTAAATAAAAGGTACGATATGATGAAGTACGGTAGCATGGGTGCAAGACGTAACTTTACTTTTTTCTTAGTTTAATAAATATATAAGTAATATTTGAATATGTATAGTATATGAAAATAAATTCTAGCGTGTTAGCCGTTATATTGTGTGAAAAAAGAAATGTAAGCAGCAGTGCTTTCTTTCAGACTCACAAACGAGGAACTGGTCATAGCTGAAGCTCTACGAGAAAAGTAAGGAACACTTTCTTTTTCCTAGTAACATAGACAATGAACTGTTCCACAGCCCACTACCATGTTTATTATAAATATTTGAATAAAGTGTAATACAAACTTTACATTACTAACCAAGCCATAACTAACAATAAGCTCAACTGATGTCCTTGCAGCTACCCCGATCTCGGTAGCAACAACGCAGACTGGTTGGCGGCCACCAAACAGCTCGCCGATGCTCCGAGCCGAACTCCTCAGATCTCCTTCGATATTGACACAATTGGGCACTTCTATGAGAAACAGAGGAATGGGCGCTCTTCTCCGGGCACCCCAATGGGCTCATCGACAGGCTCATCGGGCCCATCTCGAGGCCCTCCAGTCCCGCCTATCCAGAGGCCCACGCAGATTCTGTCATCAAGCATGCGAGGATATTGGGATGAACAAACGGATCAAGAACACCAACCAAAGGCGACGTACGTGGAAACTGACGAGAAGGCCGAGCCATCGGAGGTCATTCCGAACAAGAAGGTCAGTGGCAGAACAAGTGATAACTTATTGTTAGATACATATGCATTGATTATGAAAATGAGCTTGGGCTAACGAATTACTGTAACGCACACCGACGTACTCCTAACAATAAGACTCAGATCAAAATCAAAATGCTGATTGGATATTTGTTCCTTTTAGGTATTATATGTGCTCATTCCCAGTCTGAAACCAATTTGGGCAATTTCTGCCTTAATATCCGGGAAAATGCATGTATCAAACAATTAAGGCCCCAGCTCCTCGTTCGTCACGGGACCTCGGAAGAAGTGGACACTCGGCGTTCAATTCGGACCACTCTGGCTTGGAGTATTTCATGTTTTTTTGATGACAAACAGTTGTCAACTAATAGACATACAAAAAGGATGCAAACACAAACGCTATTATTCACTTCTAATTTATATTGTAGAATCTGAACGGTTTTCTTTCCTATTGTCAAGAGTTTTGGCTTTTTAGCCAGAATAAGAAAGTACTATGATGTTTCCGGAATAATTACCGATTTCAGTGCTTCATCACATGGTCTTCCCCATCCTCCCATCGCCGATTCCTACCGCGACCGTTCCACCCGTTCCCCGTATCCGGCCGGTTACACCATCATCTACCCCGATCAACCGCCGCCTCCTGCCGCGCCACTCCGCGCCCCACCGGATACAATCCAGGAATTTGCCGGACCATACCCAGTGCAAGCTCCGCCCACAACCCTTCCACCACCGTATCCCGCTCAAGAACCTCCACGTTACCCACCACAACAACTACAGTATCCTCCTAATCCACCCAGGGAACCTCAATATCCTCCACAGTACCCTAACCGGGAACTACCATATGCAAGTCAACAACAGCCGTCGTACCCGACTCAGGCTCCTCCGAGGGAACCTTATCGGTCCAGAGAACTACCGTATCCCAACAACCTTCCTCCCGAACCACCACAGTATCCACAGCGAGAGCCAAATACGCCATCGTACCCTGTAGAGCTGACGACCACCAGGAATCCACTGGAGTATATCGAACCACCAATCAGAGTGGTACCGGTTCCTGGAGATGGTGAGAGGTAAACAATTCTTGTTGTTAAGAAACCAAATATACATACAACAAGTGTGTAAGAGCCGTATGTTGTATATTGCATAGTTCACAACTAATTCCAATGTCAATCCAACAAAAAAATCCCTTCCCTTTATCAAGAGTTCTAACAATAAGACTTGCAGAAGCTTTTCATATGCGTTCATGTGCCTACAGGTACCCAACGACTGGAGATCCGGATGAATATGCATCGACTACCGTAATTCCTTTCGGTTCATCAACGGTAATCCAATTGGTTCCCCGTGAGTGGGGTGCGTGGAGTGACTGCTCGGTCACCTGCGGAGACGGTATCAGGAGAAGACGACTCATTCCATGTATTGGTATGATCTTATTGTCCTTTACTGTAAAAAAAAAGTTAAAATAAGCAAACGCATAGCTACTACATTGAATGAATGTTTTAGCTCTTGCTTATTGTTAGTGAAGTCTCATGAAAATGAAGTAATGTTGTTAGCCATTTCTTTTCCCGACGACAAAGTGATAGTCCCCGCCGTTCCTGTTCCCTATTGAACACATTCCATTCTTCTGTTTTCCTCTTTTCGAATCTGATTTATTACCGGGTTTCCTCTTCGTTCGGTTTCCTAGCACGTGATGATACTGATTTATTTGCATTGCAATGCACAATTGCAATTGCGCAGCCAGAGATCAAAGACGATACGTTCTTCCATTCAAACAGCAACAACACAGTTTCATCATCTGTTGAAAGGGGATGAAAGTGCGAGCTGTAGTATTATCTTTATTTACTCTGCATAAAACCAAGGAAACAGCACATAGCACATTATTCAAAATCGTGAAATGACTAGGTCAGCGTCCTGTTCAAATAATTCAATAAGAACATATCTCTAGTTCAGGAAGTAAATAATGAATATCTTTATAATTAGGACCTTATTTTCTTAAGTTTGCTGAATATGGATGATAATCAGGTAAGCATAATATTTCAGAACTGAACGACGCCAACCAACAGCCGGTCGAGAACACGGGCGAATTCCAAGCAATCGCACAGAGCAAATGCATCCAGACGGAGATTTGTCGGTTGGAGGAATGCTGGACATACTCACCGTGGAGCGATTGGACCGCGTGTAGCAAGAGCTGTGGATCCGTAAGCAGTTACCGTATGCAATCTTACCGTAGTTCATCTTATCATATTCAGTTTTCTTTCTTTCTTACGATTATAACAATATACTCTCAATTGTCTTCTTGTTATTTTCAAAGTTGGTAAGAATAGCTTCGTTAATTGTGCTGATAATAGAATAGGTACACGTGATCTATAGTGATGTTTCGAGAATGTTCCTCGTTTACATTAGTCTTTACTGGCAAAACGACATACAACTTTGCGTGTTTTGTCATCGTATCGGTTACAGTCTCATTTCCTCATGTGATCTCTGTCAAACATAAAAAGTTTGGTGGTTCGAATTAGCGATCTTCCGCTAGACGGCTTCTATTTTGGGCATAACTATAACTCACAGGTGACCTTCAATGATCAGGACCTCTGTATGTATGCATTTATTATCTTACAATACAATCTTGTACATTGAGTGTTCTCTGATGTTTGATGTACCAACTTCCAGGGATTTGCCCTGCGGCGTCGAACGTGTTTGGCTGGAAAGTGTCCGGAACCGTTGAGTGAATCGAGACGTTGCGATGGATCTGTAAGCTCGTAGACTCATAATGGTGTGAATGTTTTTAGTAGCTTCAGGTTGCAATGATAGTTTTTTTTTCCAATGCTACATTTGTAGACCATTATGCGTTTCATGATGTTTGCAAAAGAAATAGATATCAAAATAATGTGTTCAGAGTTGCATCGAACCATCCCTATGGACTGACTGGAGTGACTGGAAGACGTGCAGTGCCTCCTGCGGAGTCGGACTCAAATCGCGCACTCGCACGTGCAAGAGCAAGCGATGCTTTGGTACGATACATACCGTACTATACATTTGGCGGGAAAAGTGGATAATGGCCGGGAACTAGTCTTATTGTTATGTCTTACAACATACAGTAGGCTTTTGTGCGCTTCATGCACAAAAATGTTAAATGTGGCTGAAAGTAATACGAATAATTGAAAAAAAAGATTAAATAAAAGACGTAATATCACAGTATCTTCCACTTTCAGGTTCTGGCAAGGAGGTTCGTCGATGTCAACTGGCGAATTGTCCTGGTCAGTCGGGTTCTCTCCTGGGGGAGGACGACGATGACTTCGATTACTTCGGCCATGTCGATGTCCATGTTCCGCCTGTTCGCCATCCACCGTTTCCACCCAATCCTCACTCATTGGAATCCCCGACATTCGGAGAATGGGCACCGTAAGGCACTTTATATCGTATGAATATTATTTCTTTCGGCTCTCATTGTTAGTAATAGAATACTCTTCTCTTATATAATATTATACTATAGGGGATCATTACATGAGACTACATGGCGTGTTGCAACAGGGCTTTAGATTCAGAGCTTCCCCACTTTATTCACTTTACCATTTCGAAACGGAAGCAGCAAAACACTAACAATAAGACTCCTCCATATGCTCGTAAAAAAAAAGTTCACAATGGCGACAACTATTTGAATTGTGCCGACCTATGATATCGACCTATGAAGGGGACAATCTGCATGAGTTCCTTGCACAATGGCAAGAGTGTAGGGCTGAGGTCAGCGAGAAACCATTTACGACAATATGCACCTACCTTCTTCTTAAAATTGCATGTTCGGTTGTTTTTGTGTTTATATTGCCGCAGGGCAAAGGGACGAACTCACTTGGGGAAAAAAGTTTGCCATAAGCATAACGGTATCGCTTCGATGTATGGCTTATTGTTAGGGTATTAATATTATTATTGAAATTTCGAATACTTTGTTTATTTCGAGTTCCATGAAGACATACAGTCTAATCTGTCAATGAGGTAGCTGACAATGAAACATTGTCGATAAGGAAATGTTCAAGGTGTTCAATGAAAAATGGGTCATATTGTGTGTTGTCGTCAGAGTGAACACATCGAAACGACTGAACATAAATTGTTGGCAGAAATCGACAATGCTCTGCTTTATTGCCGACAAAAAGAAATCGCTCTTACAATTAGATAGTTCAATTCTGTGTCTTTCTTGTAGGATTCCACATTTTGTTATATAATTAATAATACGAGAACAATATCGATTGGAATTACATTCTGAACTTTCTTTCAGCTGCTCGAGTTCTTGTGGAATCGGAACAACAACACGACGAAACCTCAAGACGAATCATGTCC
>JACMIJ010002007.1:0-10533 GCA_014805365.1 Koerneria luziae | reverse complement strand
CAAACTAACAATAAGATCTATTCATACGCGTCATAGAGTAAAAAGGTTCTGAAATAAAATAGGAACCTGACAATGACATCCTTTGGTGCTGTTGTGGACAAAATGTTGGACTCACAACAAAATTGGGTCCGTAAATATCCCCCCTCCAGTACAACAAATGCCTAACAACAAGGTATCTTCAGCTGATGAGATATTTCATAAAGCAAAGCGTTGTTGATTGATAGTCGCTTGCGCTTGAAAAAAGCATTAAAAACTTTTCACTTTTGTAGCTTATAAGAAGCGTGAAGCATAGAGGTTGAAGTACAAAGATCAAGAAACATACTGTACATATCGCTGAATCGGCAGTCGTACCGGCCGGATTCCGGCCCGTTTCGCGGCGCCGATCGACTCTCGCTTCTGATCGAACGACATGCACACCACATACGCGTCCGCCGTCAGAGGACCGTCCAGAGTCTCGTGCGCGTGCCTGAGAGTTAAGGAAGTTATTCCATGTTCTTTATGGTAATGAAGCCGGTTAAAGGGGGCCGGAAACCGTGAATCCTCGGAGGCAAAACGCACCATTTCCTTATATAGCTGCCCCGCTCACAGAAGTTGCGGGTCTCTTATACACGTAGCTCTGCTAACACAAAAAACGGTTTCTGGCCTCATTTAAGCTATTTCATGATCATTATGACATGACCATACATCGACAACAACGCTATCAAAAACATGGTGATTACACCAAACACGGTGGTGACGCGCTATAGGTACCAATTGACTCCGTGCCACCACCCTATCTTGAATTAAACTTTCGGTGTCACTACCATACATTAACAACAACGTTACTGATAACGCTGGGGCACCCCGTTTTGTGATACCTTAGCATTGGAAGCACCTCGTTTGTGAGCCTGAATTTTCGATGGGAGACGGTCACCCCGTTTTCGAAATATGGTAACATGACACGTCTAAGTATGGTCACTACCCTCTATGGAGTCTCCATCACGTTTTTGAATCACAGCAGTCTTGTTTTAAAACTATTTTATTATAATGTAAGATGAACCACCGTACTTGGAGATATAGAGGACGTTCCTCCCTCGGGGCAACAGATCCCGGGCGGATTTCGTCGACACATTCGGCAAGATTGTCTGATCCGTGTGCTGTCCACCGTAGAATCCGAGACGGCTGAACAAGAAATGTGGTCTACTATGGCTAGGCTGGTAGGCTCCGCCCATTAATTTAATTTTCTTGTATATTAGTGTACGACTGGGAAATATCATATTGTGGAACAAAAACTCCACATTCTCAAAAGGGAAAAAACCTACGACTAAACTAAATAAGAAAGAACGCGAAGTTCTTTGTGACTATAACAATCTGCTATGATATATGCTAATAAGAAGACATTCGCAATAAATAACACAACAACAACTTACTCATCAAGAAACTTCTTTCCCTGTTCTCCTTTCGGGAAATTGATCAGTGAGAGCGGCAACGGTACATTTGCTTTCATATTCTCCTGAAGTAGAGAGTTATTCATTTTGTTTAAACATAAGTAGCAATTTGTAACACATCATAACGGGACAATCCCATAAGCGCGCAAGCTCATATTTCTGTCGATAAACAACCAATCGGCATAAATTCCGGTACTTAGTCCTAAATTGGGTATAACTTGAGACTCATACTGACATGCGGTTACTATTTTATGGTTGAAGTTATTTTGTGGGCTTATGGGATCGTCTCATCATAACTATCAAGGGACACTAATAAAAGAAGAAGCAATAATCTTGCACACATAAAAAGGAAGAAAACTGACCGAAATCAAGTACTGCAGCTGCAAATCGACACTTCTGCCCAACGTGTCGTCCAGCAGATGTTGACAATCGAGGAGCACTTGCGGGTATTCCGGCATCAGACGATATGTCGCCCACATTCGAGAACCTTCCACCTGGTTCACTCCTAAATATACCGTCGTTTTAGTGGAGCCATACCACTGCTTACAGGGGTCCGGTTCCCACTATTGCTCCTCATCAAGTGCTTCGAAGCACTTTTTACCCTCATTTTTGGAAATTATGTGTCACCTTGAGCGTCTTACCCCACATTTGCACACTCAAAGTGTACTTTTACCCCTCCACTAGAGAAATTAGATCCGATGGTAGCATAGGTATGCATGGAGCCCACTTTATACAAAACTTTTGAGCACCAAAAGGATCTTTTACTCCATATTTCTATCTCTTCTACATTTTTAGTTGCTTTGCCCTTCTTTCACAAATCCAAATACCTATTTTACCCCTCCCTTGGGACAGTCGGCTTGTACAAACAAAAATAAACGTACGTTTGCGATTTCTCAACGGATTTCCAACCAGTTCGTACATCTCCGGGCCGTAGCCCATTCCACCATTCTCGTATTCCGTTTTCTGAAAACAACGACATATGAGTGCCTCAAAGTTCTCTGGGCAAACCACATTTGCAACAGTCGGGTCACAAACTACATGTTTAGATCTCTTGCGTAATTTCTTGAGTGCCCTAAGTAACGTAGCTTCTAGAAGAATGCATGCTCCTCATAACTAATCAATTTTTTTAGCCTTGGAGCATATACATAAAGCTTTCTTCGAAGAATTAAGTGAGGCATTCCCGACTGGCGGGAAAAACAACATGTTCAAAATAAAACCTCTGCTTACCTGCGCCTCCAGATACTGTGCGTACGCGGTGTTCTGCACCTTCGCCTTCTGATCCTTGGTTTCTTGGCGATTTTGCGTGACAGCGCGAAAGTCGAGATACATGCAGCGCTTCTTCACCGAGTTCCGATCCAGCAGCTTCGCCCAGTCACGATCGTCCAGTGTGGACGGCACACGACTCGCCATGTAACAGTACATCTGGAAATACAGTAATTGTAAGGCGTGACTTCTGATGATGGTCTCGTCCAGGGGAGGGGCTGATCGGTCAGGATTTAGAGAGAAAGAAAACCGATCTGTCCCAACACTCTTCTTTATTATACTATTTTAACCTTAGCTCTTATTATAATAGGAAGCAACAGTACATCTGGAAACCGTAATCATAAGCACGATAATGCTTCCGTCAGAACCAATTGTTTCAGAGCAGGGGTAAAGTAGCCAAATGTGTTTGTTAAACAGGGATAACACACACAAAAATGGTTGGAAATGTACAAATATTAGGGGTATCTTTGTCATGGCGAGTTTTGGTGATTAGGCGCATTTGAAACACTGAATTGTTCATAAGTTTTTGCTCTTTATAAATTAAAAAAAAATCAAATGTGCTCATTGTCAAAAGAACTGTGTGTATCATGAGTAGATGGGGAAAGACTGAGTAAAAGAAAAAAGATATGTTCGTTGTAGGAAAGCGAAGAGAAGCAGATATTGCAAACAAAAACGTACTTCAACTTGCTTGTAGATATTCTGGTATCGTGAAAGTTCTTCAGAAGAAAGACGCCCGAGGAACTCTTCGGACGGCGTGCGAGATTTCATTTCTTCGGAAAACGACAGCTTGCCTTCCATGGCATCCGTAGACGAAGTAGATGGACTGAACATATTACAATAAACATTAAGAACAAATATTATACGCATATATGTTTTATAATCTAAAACATCGTATGCAATACTTTAAAATTGTAAGAACAACATAACTTCTTTGTAGCTTTAAGCAACAAAAAGCGAAAGTAAAGTTGAAATTATAGGACAACTTTGTTACAGTTGCATACATACTAGCGAGATTACATTAAACATAGTGTTGTAAAAATAAAAGAAAAAAACGAAGAACTTACACTGCTGAAACTGCAGTAGAAAGTCGGGCAATTATATTTTGCGAACTCTTGAACGGTCGAAAAAGTGATAAAATCGCATGTCGGTTCATCACTTCTTAATGATAACCATTAGTATCACATTAAAAACGCGCAAAAAGTGACAGAAAAATTAATAATAAAAGAGAAACAAAAAACTGCAAAACAAGGTGACCCGAAGAACTATTTCTGTCCAACGACTAAAATGCGGGAATTCAAAAATTCACTAATTGTAAGACTGCCGTAGTTAGTGCAATTGTTATCGCATTATAAGATAGATTTCTGTGTGTTTGTGTGTTTTCTAAATTAAAACTACTTTATGAGCCTGATAGACATTTCAAAGTTTCGATTGAAATGTACCTCCGTGCCAAAGTTCTATTAAGAAAAGGAATACATAGGCAATCTACGCAATTTGTTGCCTGCTCGTTTGTCCTACAATATATTCACAGCATGCTGAGCTTCGGCAGGTCTAAAATCTGCGTACTGCCTTGTTATAGAGAGTTAATTCTAAGCTGTTGTATTCTAATTAGGTACTGTAGACCAACAGAAACAACATGCTTTGGTACTGCAGACACACACAGGCTAAGCTCAGTTTAGCTTATTACTCCATGTCCCTCAGCAAGCAGTGCAACCATATTAGACTATGACTGCAACGCGAACGCAACGGGTCAGTAATGAAAATTTCAATTCAAAGGGGGTCCAGGTTCGTGAATAAAAGCGATAAGTTGGTACGTCCGTGATCCTCACGGTATCTCTGTGATCCTCAATATACACAGAACCGCCTGAACATTGGAACCTTATATATCAGCCAGTGTCAACCGTACATTGGTTTCTTCATGGGGAACGCCTCTCTCTCTCTTCCTGCTGATCTATGTTGCGTTGCATGCACTTACCCCTGCACGGTCGCCCTTGTGATGCACTTTCTATAATGTCTTCTTTTGCTTTTTCTTTTGCATGTGATAATGAATCAACCGATTTGTGTGTATTGTGATGGCCTCTTGTTTTCCTTCTTTCTTCACATGACAAAGGCAAATTGCATGTGAAGGTTCTCGAGCTCTCTCGAAAACTGTCAGCAAAAAATGTTTTAGCCTATTGCTTTGCAGAGGAAATGACACTATAAAGGCAAAGGCAAAGTCTCCCGTATTCAAGGCATTTCGCCTTGCGGGTAGTCCTGAGAAGGCCAGGAGGACGTTGTGGGGCTATTTAGGTTCAAAGGTGCCCAGTCATTCACACGGACTGTTCAAATAACACTACATAGAGAGAAAAATAACCGAAATTTTCAGACATTTATTGTCTTCAAAAGGCATTAAGACATTTATAAGACTGTTTTTGAGACATAAAATGATAGAAAGATAGAAATGACTATATGCAATTGCAGTCAATTTTGAGTCATTTTTCTCTGTGTATATGTTGCTTCCGCTGGCTTAGTGTACCCGATTTACTTGCCGCAACACAGGTTTCACTCTCTATAACAAAGGGATATGCAATTTGAGAACGGCGGAAGTTCCATTGTCTTAGCAGCACACGAGACAAAGAAACTTTCACCGGTCTCAAAATTGCATGCATTAGAGTGCGAGTGTCCTTTGCAAGATATCGTTATTGGGCTCAAAAAAATACAAAATAAATTGTACCGATAGCAACAAACAATTACATGTTTTCCCTCATAGTCAACAACAATTTGTGAGTACGCGATTGAACATTGCATTTCGACTGTCGTCTTGCAATCATCATATTGAGGCAGTGACAGTTCCGCCGGTCCCAAATTTGCATAGTCTTGTATAATAATTGAAGCCCTTGTGCAAATGGGGTATGGAAATGAGGTACGGCAGACAGGCGGAAGCAGGATGCTGTATGTAATGAAGTTGTTCAGAGAAGAAAGTATTTTTTGAAATTTGTAAACTGTGGGTTAGCAAAATGTCCGAAGTCAACACAATAAAGTTGAGAAACTCCGATCTCAAGACTTTTGTTTCAATAATGTTGCAGATGTGGCACATTTTGCATTGTGTGGCTTCATACGAAGAGCTGCTATGTTGATAGTGCATTTGAAAACTCTTGTAAAAATTGCAAATGCTAAAGAACTTGCTGACCAACTGTCAACATGCTCTCAGAGATGATACCTTCAATAGGAAGGGCATTTCAACACTTGTTCCTGCTTCAGCGGTATTCATGAAATTGATCTGCCCGAGCTCAACACTAACCAGGAATGACAGATCGGACGGTTGCAATGGAAAGTGTCGACTATGTTTTCTCTGCTGCGTCTCGCTGGTCGTCAATGCCAGTGGGCATCTCTCTTTCTCGCTCAAATAGACAGTGTCACAGCTTGACAATCATCCAAACTGGTGACTTACCATCAAACTGCTTGAAATACCACTGATTGATATAACAAACATCAGAATATACACTTTTTGTGGCAATCGCAACATTAGGATAGAATGCAGTTCTTATTGTTAGCATATAAACAGTTCTAGTTACCATTTATTGAGTACTATGCTTTTGTAAAATACAAGAAGGTGAAATAGTAATCTTGGATATCTCCTTCATCAAGTCTTCTTCTTACAGTTAGACTACCAAACACATTTGGAACAGAACTTTAAAGCTTGAAAGCTTGAAAGAAGAAACATATTGCAACATGAGTGTATTGTATTGCTTTGCCAAAAGTAGTAAAAGCTCACAAGCTTGCATTCCAGTTGTTTAGGTGCACTGAGGTATCTTGCCTTCAATAGAAACAGCATTTCAACACTTGTTCCTGCTTCCGCGGTATTCGTACTCTTGATTTGACCGAGCTCAACCCTAACCGGGAACGTAAGATCGGACGATTGCAATGGAAAGATTCGACTATGTCTTCTCTGCTACGTCTCTCTGAGCGTCAATGCCAGTGGGCACCTCTCTCTCGCTCAAATAGACAATGTCATAGCTTGACAACCATCCAAACTGATGACTTACCATCAAGCTGCTTGAAATACTACTGATTCATATATAACAAACATCAGAGTATACACTTTTCGTGGCAATAAAAAAATTGCACAGAATGCAGCTCTAATTGTTAGCGCGTAGGTCGTTCGACTAGCTACCGTTCATAAATACTGTGCTTCTAAAAGAGGTTGAAACATAAATCTTGGATATCTCCTTCGTCAAGTGTTCTTCTTACAATTAGTCTACCAAACACATTTGGAACAGAGCTTGAAAGCTTCAAAGTTTGAAAGAAGGGACATCTTACGACATGAATGTATTGTATTGCTCTAAAAAGTTCAAAAACTTGCATCCTAGCAGCTTTTAAAAGCTCAAAAGCTTGCATTCCAGCTGTTCAGGTGCACTCAGGTATGCTGCCTTTAATAGAAATACCATTTCAACACTGTTTCCTGCTTCAGCTTTATTCATGCCCTTGATCTGCCCGAGCTCAACACTAACCGGGAATGACAGATCGGACGGTTGCAATCTAAAGTGTCGATTATGTCTTCTCTGCTACGAGAGAGTCGTCGATGCCGGTGGGCACCTCACTCTTGCTCAATTAGACAATGGCACAGCTTGACAACAATCCTAGCTGATGACTTACCATCAATCTGCTTAAAATACTACTGATTCATATAACAAACATCGAAATATACACTTTTTGTGCGACCGCAACATTTGGATAGAAAACAGTTCTCATTGTTAGAATAGAAATCGTTCGACTAGTTGCTCTTCATAAATACAGTGCTTCTGGAAAATGCAAGAAGTTGAAACAGAAATCTTGGATATCTCTTAAATCAAGTCTTCTTCTTACAATTAGAATACCAAACACATTTGGAACAGTTCATCTTTCAAAGCTTGAAAGAACGAGCATATTACGACAAGAGTGTATTGTATTGTTCTAGAAAAAGTTGTAAAAGCTCAAAAGCTTGCATACCCGCTGTCTAAGTGCACTCATATATGCTGTCTTCAATATAAATAGCATTTCAACACGTTCTCCTACTTCAGCGGTATTCATACTCTTGATGTGCCCGAGCTCAACATTAACCGGGAATGGCAGATCGGACGGTTGCAATGAAAAGGGTCGTCTACATTTTCTTTCTCTGCCGTGAGAGTGTAGCACACGCCACTGGGCACATCTCTCTCGCTTAGCCTAACAGCGTAGCAGCTTAATTTTCCAAGCACGATGCAAACATACCGTACCCTGTACTTGTTGCCACAATACTATTTTCAACAACAAAAAAACACGATAAATACACACTGTTTGTGACTGGTTCACATTTTGAGAGAATCAAATATTGCTACAAATTAGGGTTTTTGAGTGTTCATAACACTCGTTTTTTCGATAGGATGACGCAATACCTAACTATGAAAACATAAATGTATTAAACACTCAAGCACTATTGAGAGTTATTTGAGGCTGATCTTCTCCGAGCAACTGTGAAATGATTCGGTTTCAAAGAACAGTTTTTTATTCCTAGTCACATAACACATTGACCAGTGTCATGAGATTGTTTCTTTTCTGGTTTAATCGAAAAATGAATAACTTTTTTTCTTACAACCCGAAGGAATGAGGAACCAAGAGATCTCGTTTTCGATCGACTTCTTTGCCTAATACTGAAAGAACAGAATTCATATGCATGGTGCTTTACTGTTGATCCCTTGTTTGGGTTGATCGGCTTAATACGAGTCACTCTGGGATCGCGATACCCAAGCATTGTGTGCGGATAAGGCGCCTCTATGTGCGCTTGGCCAACCATCTAGGCCGTCCGAGTTTGGTTTTTGGCTTGGTTTGGGGTTTTACTGCTGTTCATGAATGAACAAAGGAATGTGATCTAAAATTTACGTATTCCTTTGTTTCTTCACGCTTTTGCGTTGTGTTAATATACAAATGAGGTACACTAAACCGGCGCTCATGAGGCACCGTATGCACAACATGACGAAGCAGTGTTACTTTCACCAGGATTTAAATTTGCATATCCTTTTTGTTTCAGAGAGTGAAGCCTCTATTTTCGTACGAAAATTAGGTACTGTTGAAAGCAATATGCTGTGTATGGAATCACTTGTCAAACCATTCAAGTAAATAAAATTGCAAATGCTGAAGAACTTGCTGATCAACTGCCAGCATGCTCTCAGAGATGGTACCGTCAATAGGAAGAACATTCCAACACGTGTTCCTGCTTCGGCGGTATTCATCCCCTTGATCTGGCCGAGCTCAACCCTAACCGGGAATGGCAGATCGGACGGTTGCAATGGAATGGGTCGTCTACGTTTTCTTTCTTTACCGTGAGAGTGTGGCCCACGCCACTGGGCACATTTCTTTTGCTTAGTCCGCCAGCGTAGCAGCTTAATTTCCCAAGTATAAGCCAAACATACCGTAACCGTTACTTGTTGTTACGCTGTTTTGAATAGTAATTTTCAACAAACACGAAAAATTATACACTGTTTGTGATTGGTTCACATTTTGTGTGTCTTAAATACTGCTTACGATGTTCATAACACGTGTTTGAGTGTTCAAGACGCACATTTTTTAATGGGATTGCTCAATACTCAACACTGAAGAAAATAAGTGTTTTAAACACTCAAACACTATTGATCTCGGGGCGACGAGGATTATTTGTGGCTGATCTTTTCTGAGTAACAGTGAAATGATTTAGTATCAAAGAACAGTTTGATATCTTATTGTTAGGCACAATCTCATTGTCAGTGTCATGAGATTCTTTCTTTTCTCGTTTGATCAAAACAATGAATAACCTTTTTCTTACAACCCAAAGGAATGAGGAACCAAGAGATCTCGATCGTTCTCGACCTATTCGCCTTATATCGAGAGAACAGAATTCATATGCATGGGGTTTTCTTATTGGTTTATCTGACTTCGTTCTGTACAAATATCCGACTGTCGCCATGTATTTAATATCGTAAGCCTACGCAGGTTTTTCACAGTTCACAAGCTTGCGAAATGGCATAGATTTTCGAAGAGTTTGAATACTTTGGTAAATTCGAGTAATTTGAAGAAACCTAACAATAAGATTTGATCATACAGTGACAGTCGGATGCTTGTACAGATCGGGGTCAGGTAAGCCAATAGTACTGCTGTTCATAAATCTTCGGTTTAACAATAAGATTGGCATATTCCTTTGTTCATTCACGCAACTGTTTTGTGTTTATATACAAAAAAAGTACACTATGTCAACAAAATGCTGTGTATGAAATCGGTTCACTCATACACGTAAATCGAATTTCTAATTCTGCTACGACACAAAAACAAGTACAGGTCCAACTGCTTCTCACAACTGTAGATGCGAATAACGTGAACAGTTAGAGTCCAGTAAGGTTTGTGTTCTTCCATTTTTATATAACAACATGTTGAAGGTTGTCAAAATAATACGAGAAGGCTATATCTCGAAATGAAAAGAAACGTGCGAAATGTTCATCAGTGCTCACCCATCTTAAACAACATCTTTGCCCTTTATTCAAGAAACATTACATTGTATTTATTATGTTATACATAAAATAAGCACCAAGAGACTGAATGACAACCCTTTATTCCAACTTTTACAACATATAAAGTAAAGACATAGATACACAACAAAAGGCTACGTTATGTTTTCATTAAAAAAACTAATTGAGTGTATGCATTGATGAAATGAGAAACAACTGGCAGATATGGTACGTTTGTGAAGAAAGAGTAAAGTACAAGAGAAGACTCAAGGAAGTATTGTGTAGCTTGGAGTTTGATCTTTAATCTCTGTGTAGTTTGAAGTTTGATCGTTGATCTCTTTGTAGTATGGAGTTTGATCTTTTGATCTCCGTTC
>JACMIJ010002006.1:0-10539 GCA_014805365.1 Koerneria luziae | reverse complement strand
GTTCTCGCGAGGGGTCCATGATGAGCTATGAACTGTATATTGACAAGAACGTTAACTGTAACTTTTGTTCGACTTTACTTTGGCATTCTCTTTAGAATTCTGTAACCTTTTGTAAAAGTAATGTTTCCACCGTCTTATGCTATGACGAAGCTTCGTTTCTTGGCCAATGTATAGTTTGTAGTCTGGTCTCCCTTTATGTACCCGGTGGCTGGTTGGTATTCCTCATACACTCGTCGCATGCCTTGTAATCTATTTCACTATGGTCCGAAAAAGGCAAGAATTTTCCCTTTTTGTACTTTACTTTCCAGCATTCAGTTCGTTCCGTCCTTTGTCATATCTGAGCTCTAATATACATCCTTTATATATATCTAATGTTGGTTACATATGTATCTGTTTTTTGTTGTATATAATAGGATGACGCTTCTTACTCTTTCTCCTGAATATTCCGTACTGGGGTGATATTTTTTGCTGTTTATGAGCTAAATGCTTTTTTACCGAGATATTTATTGTTTGCAGTGTTTGAAAACGGTTTTTGTGGTTGGTTGTGTTTTATATGAACTAGTGAAGAGAGTTTTATTGAGGTTACATTTTTTTAAAGGATCAATAAAGATTATGAAGATGGTGGAAAGGAAGTGATGAAGAGTCTAGAAGATCTCAAGTGATATCTGGTCGAATTGAGAAGGAATGCTGGTGGAAATGCTGGCTTTGTGTTGAAGTGTAGGATTAACGTAGCGTTAAAACGCTTTGTTCTGCTGCTTGGGCTAATGCCTTGATACATTTTGGTGTGTTTTTGTAGCCAGTAACTCAACCTTCTCTTTCCTTGCGTTATTCCTACGATGCATGGTCCGTACAAGCCAGTAGCTCAACGAAGACCATCAAAACATGAAAACACACTTTTATCGTCATCTTTAGTTTTGCCTTTAATATTTTTAGCTCTACGTGATTTCAGAGATTCAGTGTTCACTTGCTATGAATATCGACAATTTAGGATTACGTTCATTTCTGCTTTTTCTTTATTCTTTCCCCACCATTTTTAGCTTTTACCTTCAACTGAATGTTTTGATCTACCCCAGATGGACGATTCGATGTATTCCCTGGGCCTGCTGATCGCCCTGCTGGTCGTGTTGGTGACGAGTGTGCTCGTGTTGATCCGACTCTTCGGTGGATCGAAGGCGGATACCGTACTCCTGGTCGGACTCTCCGACTCTGGAAAGACACAAATGTTCTCCCGGCTGATCAATAATAGTGCGTTGTTAAATTATTGTAACTTTGGGAATGACAAAGGTTCGATTAGAAACGTATTGAAGCAATAGGTATATAATTGTAAGGAGGAAGAGTACTTCCATCTTCAAGCCATCAAGTTTCAGTTTTTTGCAAGTTATCGTCAGCCTAGGTATCACAGTAAGCCTTGTTGTGTCCAACGAGTTGTCCTGTGGCTATTTGCACTGACACTATAAAAGGTCACTGGAAAGCTAGCTCACTGAAAACATATGGCTTTACTGCAGCAGGAGTTATTATACAATATTTACTCATCTTGGCGCGATAGATGAACTTTTTGCGTTGTACTAATGAGGCGTGATAAGTTGTGCTGAAAGTGTGATTGTTATGTACACGACGAATTGCATTATTTGCTAGACAAGACCACTTGAACTAAGAGTACAATATTTTTTTTCTAAATTTTTGTTAACAATAAGCTTCTTGCATGTGTAAACAGGGAACTTTTGACATCTTTTACTTTTTGTAACTTTATAAGTTTTGT
Organism: Koerneria luziae; assembly: GCA_014805365.1. Taxonomy (NCBI): domain Eukaryota; kingdom Metazoa; phylum Nematoda; class Chromadorea; order Rhabditida; family Neodiplogasteridae; genus Koerneria; species Koerneria luziae. The sequence goes on along the minus strand of JACMIJ010002006.1, from coordinate 8,780 downwards.
AAACTTTACAAACATTTTACAGACTCGCCGCTGGTGACGTACACATCGATGCAGGAGAACGTGTTCGAGGAGTTGGCCACTTCGGCCTCCCCGCTCAGGATCGTTGACTTCCCCGGAACGGAGAGAATGAGGAAGGTGCTGGCTGAGAAGTGGCTCACCAAGGTATATCAGTTTACTGTGTATGTTATGATTGTTAATAATATGTAAATTTTAAGTATTTTTGAAATAGCAGTGCTGTAGTGGGTTGTAGGATGTTATACATTAGGTTTCCTTATTATTATCGCTTTGGGCAATATGAGTTATTGAAAATATGCAAATGGCATGTGGCATATAGAGTTTGAAAAAGAAACTGTAATCTAGCGATTTGATTGTCATAGACATGCAATTATTATGCCGCAGACAGTTTATGTAGTGGGGGCCGAATAGAATACATCGATTGTTGACATTTTTATTCGTTTTGTTCCAAACTAGAAAGTGGTTTCTTGTTTATTTTTTAAAAATTCCTCATTTCTTTTCATTCACTCTCTATACATAGGTATATGCAATTTTGAAACCGGCGGAAGTTGCACTCGACATGGCACAACGTTTTGTCACTGCCGGTCTAGCGTACCTCATTTGCATACGAAAACAAACAGATTTAAAGTGAGAATAAAGAAATATGCAAATTTTAATCCGGTGTTTGGTGAACTGCTTGAATACGCTGTGATGAGGTGCATGCGTGACGAGTGCGAGTATTGTGTGACGTGTACACCTTGCACAGAAAGACGGGGGCTAAATCCGTCCTTGTATAGATGTTATTTATAATCCAAGCAAATTCTAAGCTGCCTTCGTAGAAGTGGCGAGTAGCTATGAATACATGAGCTCCTCCTCATACAATTAACGTATTATCGATGAACACGGGAAGATGATTAGTGGTGCGATGTTTTTGAACGGCAGTTTGCGCGCGAAAAAAACGAAAAAGATGATATTTACGAGGTTGTGCACGCTGTGACGGCCATTCAGTGGGTTCGCCTTTGAAAAGAAGGAATTAAAGGTGATTGAAAGCACATGTTGCGTACAATTAGCGCTCATTTATAGAGAAGGATACTCTAAATTGTGGATAGCTACGATAAAGTGATTTTTCTGTAAAAAAATCATTGGTTGGCCAAACTTCTCAAAATTGTTTTCAAGGAACGTTCGGGGACGTATATAACGTAGCTGAAACACTACTTTTATGAGCAGAATTAGCCGTCTGCTAGGTCATAGGAATGGAAGAACACTAAACTGTCAGGAATTCGTCGAGCATTTTAACGTTTGCTTCAATTAGTAAGATGTCTATGTATATTTAGAAGTAAGGCTAACAATGCTTGTAAGTCACAGTTACAATATTAGCGTTGTATGTTACAGGAGCGTTCCTCATTGCACACGATCGTGGCTGTGATCGACTCGTCGACGGTGTCGAAAAAGGCGAGAGATGTCGCCGAACTCCTCTATGACGTCCTCCTGGAGAGCGGAAAGAAGGTGTGGCGAGTGTTACTGTATTTCTTTATTATAATAACGTTATTATAATATAAATACAAAATTTCATAGCACGGGTTTTTTGTTCAGATGTTAATGGCGCTCGAATTGCTTCTACGAGTAGAAAGAAGAAAATTGGCATGTAGTGATTATTTTTATAGCCTATAAGTAAGATATATACGAGTTACGCTCCTTTGTTGTACCGTAAGCATGAAACTTCCTGCTGAGTGTTATAACCCCTATAGGGGATCGAAGATGAGTTCTTTCTTGAATATAATGAGCTATCTGTGTATGTTTTGTAGGCAGCTATATGCTGACTATTTGGAGATAATTACTTACTTCTTTGGTCAATTACTTGTTCCGTTCGTTAGTCACTGATATACAAACAACTTTGTTTGCTGGTGCAAAATAGTTGTGATTGGATGACTCTTCGGAATTTTTGAAATGTGCATTGCTTTTGCAGCTAATTGTAAGATCTACGAGCTCCTAGGAGTAGCCATGCTGTTTCTCTGCAGAGTGTTTGACCGTGTGCATCGGAAATGGGTAATTGAGCATTCCATGTGGCGAGGGAATGATTTTACATCTTTTGATTATATAATAATATTTTGCTTCTACAGTATTATTCGACGTGGTTTTGATTGGTTTAGTAACAATCCCGTGCACTTTGCCATTGGGTTACTTTCGGATGAGATCTACCGGACTTTGCGTTTCTTGCTTCAGTAGATACCCCGATTATGTTATCTTCTTTAAGATTTAATTTCGACCTTTACCGCTACCGTAATGTACATGGTTTATCCGGTATCATTTGCCATCTTTAAAGATATTGTTGAAGAGGGACAATCCCATAACTCACAGAGAAAAATTACTCAAAAATTACTCAAATTTGGTGAGTAATTTCTCGGTCGAAGACAGATTACACTGCGGGGTTTGAAAAATACTCAAAAATCACTCAAAATATACTCATTTTTTTGAGTAATTAAAATTCTCATTTCTGCGCACAAAAAGCGTGTGGTATCATGTAAATCGCGGCAAAGCCTTGCAAAACTAAGTATTCCATCGAATTCCTTGATGTCGATTTACTTTATATCATCCATTATCATACCGTGAACATGGCTACTATCTTCAATGTACTGGCAATGTGCACGCGCTTCAATTCTCAGTGAGTAATTTTTGAGTAATTTCTGGGTGTTGCAGCAGTGCGCAGAAATGAGTAATTATATTACTCAAAAGTGAGCAATTAATTTACTCTGAGCAACTCTAAGTAAATAATTTACTCAAAATTTGAGTAATTTTTCTCTGTGAGTATGCCAATCTACCCTTACTTTATAATAATATTTATGCACAGAATAAATTTGTATTTGAATTCTCCTCCTCTGTTCAGGGGCCTCACCGTTCATCTCGACGATCCTCGTGTTGTTCCTGACGAGAATGTTCCCTGAGAAGCAGGAGTTGTACGAAGTGGTTGCGAGAGAACAGGTGAGCAGAGCAGAAGCTTCTATTGTTTTTTTAAAAAAATTTTAATATTATCATACGTTAGATAAAACTGCTAGGAAACTCTCACAATAAGCATGCACTAACAACATTATTATAGCGCCTTGTCAATTCTAGGAGACTTTAGTGTTGATAGCACCTGGTATGTAGGCACCCCGTTTCTGGCGTCCTACACTAGAGCTTCACACCGTTTTAGAAATACAGAAACGTGATACGTCGATGTATTGTACGGTACTGAGGTGTTTCAACATCAATACGCGATGACTAGTATCTTAGTTTATGCAGTGTGACATAGAAGTTATTAGGGAAAAGCACTAGAGATATGTGGTACTACAGACTACGCATACAGACTACGCATACAGACTACAGACTACGCATACAGATTACGCACTACGCAGTGGTACTACAGACTACCTACTACGTAATAATTAGCAGTTATTCATTATTCAGTTTTTTAAGCAGAAATATAGTCATAGTGTACCGAGTGCATTTTTGGCGAAATTTACCGGATTACTGTAACCTGCGTATTGAGTTTTGTCTATATGTTGAATATCTAAGCGATATATAGTAGTGGTGCGCGGAGTGCATTTTGGGCGAAATTTACCAGATTACTGTAGTCAGGATATTGATTACTGTATATGTACCAAGTATCAAGCCGCTACCTATTATAGAAGCTGAGATATGAATTATAGTGTACTGAGTGCATCGGATGGTGTAATTTACTACGCGTACTGTAACCGGCTTGAGGTATACTGTATGTTGGTACAGTATGACTTTGGTCCGACCAATGGCTGAGGAGTAATGAATTATAGTGAACTAAAAATACGGTAGAAATCCGCTACAGTATACCTACAGTAACCATCTTGTTTCGCAGCCAATGGTAAAGCAGATGGAGTACGATGGCACATACCATATACCGCTACTTAGTATATTAAGTAATTACTGTGATGGGGGGGGCATTCACGTTCCCCACGAACACACGTATGCATCATTTCCCACAACATGTTGCATCCACCGGTCTACAGTACCTTATTTGCATACTTTGACAGAAGCCTCTTTCACAAGAAAAATGCAATATGCAAATTTTGAAACCCTCGGAAGCTGCACTTTCGCAGGGGTCTAGAAAGTTTTCAATTCATTTCTCCTGCGGGTTCTGAATTTCAGCTTTTGTTCGTTCCAGAATATTCCACTATCGTTCCGAATCGCCTTTTGCACTCTCTGGCTGCTGGACAGTTCGGAGTGGGTTCGGTCACTTCTACTGATGAGTCATCAACTCCCACCATCGGATCTCACCCGATTCATGTTCATTGGACTGGGAAGACATCCAGATTCGATCAATGCTGTACTGGAGTAAGTTTTGCTTGTTGTATGTCTAACTAGAAGTTGTGCAATCCAAGTTTGTGTATTATATTGCTTATGATAGTTAGAAAGTGTAATTCAATCTATTAGATTTAACATAGTTGCTCTACACTATACGATTAACTGTGGTGAGTGGTTATCTGACGGTGTCTCTGACGAGCCAAAGCCACATTAGTGTCTCATACTACCTAGAGTATGACTAAGATGCTGTGAAATAAACAATGGATGTTTAGATACGTCCGAATAACTCGTGACGTGCAGATGGGCACGTTCTTGTTCATCCTTGGAGGATGTCTGGACGAGAACCAACAAGATGCTCCGCATTATAAAGTAAGTTTTCTATTGTATTACTGTATTTGCGAGTCTATGCTGCGGTCAAATTAGACTAGCTTGTAGCCATTCATATGTTACCGTAACCTTTCTTTGATCGTATATTTCAGGAGCTGCAACGAAAACTGTCGATCTACAGTACTCCGATCAAGAACATAACCTGTCACTTCTACGCCGTGCTGCAGGAAATGTAGGTTAACGTTATAGTACATATAATATATAGTTTTACCTCTAGAAATTGTTGCCAAATAGCAAGGTTGATGTTAATAAGTAAATCTAGTAACATTTTAATGTTAATTTAAAAAAATTTTTGATGCAGAGAAAGAACTTTTTTACAGGGAGATGATTTCTCGTGATGATCCTGAAGTTCGTGATGTGTCTCGTCTGCCACCGCTCTATCAGGAGTTGGTATGTGAAAGATGTACGATATTAATATGGACTAGATATAGGAGAATTGGGTTGTTCCATTCAATTAATTTGTCACATGGATTGAAAAGCTAGTCCTAGCAACGTATATAGCGCGTGTTTGAAACAACAAGCTAGAGAGCACTTACAATTAGAGAACCACTATGCTTACAAGTATTTTTTCCACGAGTTCAGTGCATTGTTACTGCAATAACCTGTATATTGGTATACATAGATGATACAAATACACCCTTCTTTACTAATTACTGTACATTCTAACATAAGTTTCAATTCCTGTCGAAACTGTCTTCTATATGGGTTGCAACCATCTTACCTTGCGATAAACATATTCAATTCTAGTCTAAATCTTGCTTTTTCAGACCCGAACGGAGGCGACGATGTTGATGTTGTTCGGGTTGCAGTTGATGACGAAGAAGCTGCTGGAGAGGATGAGACCGACCTTCCGCCAGCTATTCCGACACGTGCTGTTCTATCGACAGACCGATATGTGGGTTCTATAACCTTGTTTACCCAAATATGTAACATTAATATCACGTGATTCACAGGTTATCCTTATGAGTTTTCTTACTGCAAGTGTTTTCACATACTATTCTTAGTTGCAGACTAACATGTGTTGATTAACAAACGGCTTACTAGTTGAATAACGTACGGTTTACTAGTTGAATAACGGTTGAAAGCTTAATGACACTAGTTGGTGCTGGTATTGATGGGGTTGTTGCTTGTTTGCAAGAATGCTATTAATACTGTTCTGGAACGCAGTGTTCTCTTTCGGCTAACTAATCAGCATGTTCAACAACTTGGTTGCATTCGGTGATTTGTGTGAAAAGCTCATATTTTGACCCTTCTAACCGTCATAAATCACCCAATCGGCATTCAAGACACAAAATAGTCCACAGGAGTTCCAACCACACTAGGTGCAAGACAATGAACCTCAAAAACCCAGGTATCAGAGGTGCCTTTAACTCTTCTTGAATGATCGCGTTCGCTTTCAGGGAGGTCCTGCAGTCGCAGGCGAAGTCGGTTGTTCGTGCCTACGCCTCCGCCCTACAGTACTGTCATCAGTTCCACGTGGCCAAGTGTGTCACCAACTATATCGGGGACGGTCCGTTTGTGAGGAATCACAAGGATGGAGAGGTTAGACAAGGATTACCTTTTTGACGAAAAACTACTATTATATGTTATATTGTACTTTGAATGGATAGTGTGATTGTAAAGTTTTAATCCAGTAAGATACTCCTATTATAGTTTTAACGTTATCTGTAGTATTCTTACAATTAGTGGAGAAAGAGAAATGTTGAGAAAAACCATCTTTTTTCATGGAGTATAACGAATACGATATGTTCTATAGTACGGGGCGTTTCTGCTGTGCTGCTGTTGCCTTTTCAGTGACAAGTGTCATGCAGTATCATTGGTACTGCATACTACTGCAGATACTGCAGAATACTTTGCTCCGCCCATTTTGTGCATTTTTCTTTCAGCATGACCTGTGCTGCTCGTTCTGTGGCTGCCCGGTGAAGAACGCGAGGCAGGAGGCGAGAAGAGTACGAAAGGAAACCAAGATGAAGGAACAGAAGATGCTCCAGGCATGTCATTTCTCTCTCTCTTATGCTTTCCTTTCTAGCCTTACATTTGGGCTCTAAAACCGTACATCGTGGCGCGGTAGTGTTACTTCAATCAGTCTCAAATTTGCATGGAATCTTTCTTTTGCTGAGGAAAGCCGCTTCCATGAAGCCGGCTCCCCACTTTTACCCCATATTTTGTGCCCCAAAAGCATATTTTACCCCGCATATTTGAATTCTGCTTTTTTGCTCCTCTTTTACAAAATGAAAAATCCTCTTTTCTCTCCTTTGATATTGTCGGCTCCAACGGAATCAGAGCTATGGGTTACGGTAATCCTGCATTTTTCATGGCTATCCTGGTTTAGGCGCAACGCGAGCGTATCCAGCAGGGACTGCCGCCTCTCCCGGTCTCCACCAAACCGAAAATGGTTGAGAAACAAGACGATGACGTGGTATGTTACCATTCACCATTTTTTGTGCTCTGTTAGTATGCCGTATTTATGTTAGCATACTGTATGTATGTTAGTGTACTGTATGCATGTTGCTATACTGTATGTATGTGTATGCATATGTATGCATGTAAATGAATAGTTTATTTGCGTATTCAAAAACAAATGTTGTAGACTATGAGCGTGGACGGGCTGTTGCTATCGGAACAACTTATTTTGCATTTTCATGGGCCTAATAATAGGCAGCAAAGAGGGCGTGGTCGTTGTTCAGGACCGTCGTCTTCGTCGTTCGGCGTGCATCGCGTGCCGGAAGCCGTATCCGAGGTGCTCCGTTTGCTGCAATCAGCTGTTCAACACGTTGGTCGAGGTGGCACATCCGGTCGGAGTCCGAGTCGGATACGACTGTGCCGTGTGCCCGGTAAGACTTATGTCTTATTGACAAGCTGTGCGATTTGTCTTGCACTGTAAGTTCATGCAGACAAACAAATATTTGTATATGTATACAAATACATGCTGACCATTACAGCCGGACTTAAATGCCCCACAGCGGCCCGGCTCCCTCGGTTACCGCCCCGCAGGCAATAAGCCTTGAATCGGGTGTACTTTACTTTACTTTACTTTACAAATACATGGTCGTGGATGTAGTGGTTGGCCACAGACGAGATGAGTTAACCGAAAACCTTGGCCCAACGTTTCTGAGATGCTCTGTCGTCGATGTTCCCCGATGGAGGAATGCTCACCCAAGAACCCTTCTGATTGTGGGGAAAATGGAATGGAATGAAATGAATGCAAATATACAGAAACAAAATGGTACATGTATGCATACAAACATAACAGTCTGTGCTCCTTCAGACCTGTCACCACGGCGGTCACCCCGCTCACCTGGCGGAGTGGTTCACGACGCATCGGGAGTGTCCAGTGCCAGCCTGCATCTGCCAGTGCATGCAACACAACAAGTACGAGGGCGTCACCCGGCAGTACATCCTCAGGGTACGGTATTGATCATATGATGTTATCGGTCGAAAAGGGCAGTATCAAGGGGATCGTATTCACACTGTTAAGAGTTACTTATATTGACTCCATGTTGGAAGATACTGACAACATATAATAGTATATCATACAAAGAAGACCTGACTGTTACGGTCACTTTCGTTTCCTTCGTCACACATTGTGTTGTGATATGTTGGAATATTTAAGGAACACTGTGTTTACGGATATAATAGAGCGACGATATAGAAGAAAAAGTGTTGTCCTTCTTGTGTATTGTATGGCAAACGTTATTATATTATACAACACCTACTGTATTGAGCACTTCAGTTGTAAGAAACGTGGGTTTAAAGATAGTTCACGTTGCGCAACAGTGGCAAGCGAAATTTTATCATATATATGTAAAAGCAAGTGTTAAACTAGTGATATATATACAAGTATGATAAATGGCATAAAGGGTACATATGTGCTACTTGTCTTGTGGAGACATACGGTTTCGGTCTCTATCGCCTGACCGTACTTTAACAAACGCATTATATATAGCACAAGAGGTTGAAAAGCGAATTGACGCGTTTCAGGATGAAACGCCGCTGGTGATGCCGATCATGGAGAGGAGAAAGAACGGAGAAGACGGCAGCGAGTGTCGGGCGCAGTCGGATAGTGATGATGAATGAGTTGGACA
>JACMIJ010002005.1:0-10543 GCA_014805365.1 Koerneria luziae | reverse complement strand
TTGAGCGATTTTAAAAACCATGGATTTTTGACTGTTCCGCCGCCATGTACGCTCTACGAATGAGTGTCTCATATACAGATTGCGAGTAGTGAATTCTTTGGCCGCAATAGTAATCACCTTCAAGTCAAAGAACAAAAACGAAAAACATAATACACATATGGCTCTCACGTGACGCACCATCGCGCATAGCGTACTGCATCGTAGATTGTAACCTTAGGAACTTCCCCCGGGTCCCTAGGTTCACTAGTGTGCTAGACTAGATGGTGGAATAGTCTTTAATCCTGGAGGGACAGTTACTCTCTCTATTCCCAGCACATCTAGAATAATGACCAGGCTCTCCTCCTCCGGGCACGGCTCGGGTGCCAGAGAAGGAGAGTCTGGCAGACACACACGGGTGCTGCAAAATGTAACAGTACAAACCGCGTTGGTTGCAGGCAACCGACATTATCCTGTTCATCGACAACTTTGACCGGACGGGACATCCGCCGATGGACTACGGACACAATCCGGCATTCTTCATACAACAGAAAGATCGACAGGACAAAAAACTTCAGGGTGAAGGTGCTACTTTCTTATTCAAGGTTCGGATTTCACGTTCTGGCTCGACTTCCACCAATGAGGGAGTGGGGGCGTGGCCTCTCGCCCTGACTGGTCAGCCCACCCCCACCCCCACCCCCTGACAGGATGGGTTAACCAGTCAGGGCGGGAGGCCACACCCCTTGCCCCTCCCCCCACAATGGTAGAAGACCCTATGTTCTACTATGCTTTTGCTGGATTCAGCGAGCTCAGTTATGTAAGCGTATTCAAATTGTTCGCAGTTCATAACAGACTGAAAACATGGGAAACGGCATAATGTTGAGAAAAAATTGAATGTTTTGATAAATTTGGGTATTTTCTAAGAAGCATAACAATAAGATATACAGCATAACATAGCAATAAGATATACAGTAATAGTCGGATATCTGCATAGAACGGAGTCAATTATGCCAATCGAACAATGACTAATTGGATCTCTGCATGGTACAAAAATATCTGGACAAATTAGCCACTTCAAACACACGCGACGCATGGACACGCGTCGCGGTGTGCTCGCAACTGCTGCAATAGTTCCTGTTCAATTCCTTACAGGAGAATCCGTGGCGTATCGGCAAGCTGACGGTCAGCTACCAGCTGGACGGGCGTCCGATGAGCACGACGTTTGAGGTGCGCGGCAGCTGCGAGGACGCCGAGTCGTGGATCTCCTCGCACGGCCAGTACCGACTGAACAAGAAGACCGGCCAGCTCACCCGGCTCTACTATCATCCCAATCCCAATCACTACAGCTTCCTCACCTGAGCCGCCCCCTCCCAACCCTCGGTTATCTACGTTTGTGCGAGATAAAGCACGTTTTTTTGTTTGTTTGGGGTCTTTGGTACACATGTTACAGCAGCATGATTCTTCGCTGTGGTCTACAGTATCTTTATCTTTATTCATATATCCAAAGGCATTTGGTCATAAGGAAAATGTGCTAACACATACATACATATATACATACATACATACATACATACATACATACATACATACATACATACATACATACATACATACATACATACATACATTTATGCCCAATATCGTAGACATTGGCGGTAATAAAGGGGAAAAGAGGATGGTGGTGTCCGAACGATTTCTATTGGGTTCTGCATTCTTCGCTGGTTTGGCCTGGCACAGGCCATTTGGGGTGGGGTGAAGAAGGATCTATGAAATGTTGGAACTACATACGTCTTATATTTTAGAAATTTGCGTAGGGGGATGAGGTAAGATGGAAAGAGAGTTAATTACACTTTCGATTAATATTTAAATATCTAACATCTTTGTATATATGAAATTATAATACTTTTTTTTATGTTTTAGAGAGAGAGAAAAGTCTTTGTTATCATATGCAGGTGCTGTGGACCGGAACATGCTGTGAGTTTATTATTGGCTGACTTGACTCCGTTCTGTACAAATATCCGACTGTCGCTGTATGATGCAATCTTATTGTTAGGATTCTTGCCAACTTACCCAAATTTGATAAAGAATCCAAATTTTTAGCAACCCTATGCCGCTTTCACAACCTTGTGAACCTGCTGTGAACAATGAAAAGTTTGAATACACATACAAAATTGATAGCGTAGCAACAGTCGGATATTTGTATGGAACGGAGTCAAGTATTCCAATAGTACACCATGAAAGACATGAGACTTGATGTGTCGACCGCGTGACTCATCGTCACAGTGATAAAGAGCACGCACAGAAAAGAAATCAGCCTCAATAGCGAGTGTTTAAAACACTCATTTAATTCAATGTTACGTGTTTCAGAATTATTTTGGAAAAATGAGTGTTTTAAATACTCAACATTTGAGGCTTTTTCTCTCCTACGCTTTCCAGGTTCTCTGATAACACGTTGCCAATGCTTGCACAATCATACGCATTCCGTACTATAAATATTTCGTTAGTGTGCAACGTAAATGGTATTTTTTGCCATTGTGAGCTGTTGTTTAGCAGTAGTGAATCCCTCAGGGATTATCCGATTGTTACTGTATAATAAATCTTATTGTTATATTTCGTAGCAAATACATAAATTTCCTAAAGCATTCAAGTTTTCCGCAATACTATTCTGTTTTCTAACTTCTGAACCTGCTATGAACTGTGGTGTTCTCCGGTATTCTGAATGGGCCCTTTTTTTTAAATGGGCAAGTTTTCATGCCCATTTTCAGACCCACCATTAGTTGGTCAGAAAATGGGCAAGTTAATGTCATATGAAAACTTGCCCATTTTCAGAATGGGCCCATCCATACTACTGTAGATATCATAGTTATTTTAAATTGGTTATACTTTTCCAGATGAAGGATCCACGACAGAGGCGCTTCCACGGCACTCGGCGTCTGTTATCGGGACCATCGCTGGTCAGTCGGAATGTTCAGTGCATTGGATCGTGCAATATCTACGCTCAAATGGCACTAAACAAGGTATACTATTGTTTTGTTAATGTTATTTTGTAAGGAAACATAAACCGTGTTAATCGTAAAAGAGGGGTTACGTTAGCTTAGCGAAGCAGTAAACTCGCTCTTTTGATATGTCCGTACAGTTTTATGTTAATTGAGAAACTTGAACGAATGGGAATAATCAGGTGTTTGTTTTAAATGATCACCCATTTATCGGTTTTCCAAGCCGCATAAACCACCCAAATGATATTTATGTCACTAAAAAACCTATATATGTGTCAACCACATCTAGGGCAAATTATGGTTAACGGGGACATAGTAACATGGGAGTGAGTTTACTCTTTCTTTAAAGAAGGAGTGAACTCATTTTTTGCTTACTATGCCCGAGTCTTATATGTATTCGCTGTGAAACATGAATAAATAGGGCATAGTTATATGCTATTTTTTTGACGATTTTCTGTCTTTCAAGTCTCATAAAACACCCAATTGATATTTATATCACTAAACAAGCTACAGAAGTGTCAACCATACCTAGGGCAAGCCATGGTTAAAGGGGACATAGTACTTTAAAAACTGAGTTTACACCTTCTTTAAACACAAAAATCTGGTTGTGAAAATATAATTTGTGACAAATTCAGCCGAATTACAGGTATTTTGTGTCGAAGTGATTTGTTTGTGCGAGTTGTTCGTGTGAGCAAAAATTGGAATGTACAAATAATTTCTTATTGTTAGATGCTGCCGAATATCTAATTGTAAGGGAGCATGTTCGATAGATTGTGAGTTTTGTGCTGCGGACCATTCTCATAAAAACATGTTCAAACATCTAACTAATTCCAAGAGCCTTTTGAATATCACGTTACGGCAGTGGGAGCTTCTAACGCTCTCAAATGTGCATACGTCACTGTCTTACAATTAAGGAATGCGATTTTTGTTATTGTATGCTTATGAGATACCGTACGCTGGAGGAAACAGCGTGCATATATAGCAGCGTTTTGAATCAAGTGGCCTGGATATGTCTTTGTCATTTTTGTCCTTCTGAATATCTTCTTGTCTAAGTAGGGAAATGAAGAAACTATACATCGGCGGTCGTGTAATGCCGGTCTGTATCAGATTCGTGCTTGATAACAACCAGATTCTTTTCCAGACTCTTCCGGATCCCGAAGTAGAGCCGGATTCCAGCGAGTCGCGCACCTCTCGAGCCGGCTTGGACTGCGATCCATTCGGAATCGCCACATACGGTCTCAGCTACTCGCTGAACAAACGAGGAAGGTGGCAGTTGCCAAAAATCCTTGAGAACGATTTGACCGAATTACAGGTATCTTATTATAAGGCCTTAAATCTGGAGGCCTTTACTTTTTTTTATACAACCCCACACTGTCAACAACGCACTATGAGTATAGGATGCGATTCTTTGCAGCGGCCACAGCTTGGGCTGCGAGTGTCTGCGAGCATCCATTTTGCCGAACCAACCAAGCGATTGCGGATCTACAGCAATGACGTTCGCTATCCTGAAAAAATTCGCTATCATGCAAATGACACTTGGTAAGTTCACGTTTCTGATTATCAACAGTTGGGAGCCCACCTCTTTCCAGTGAGCTGTCCAGTAACCTTTTACACTGCGTTACTGTAAAAGGTCACGATAAAGGAAACTGTAATAGGTTACTACAAAGATCATAATAAAAGGTCACTGTAACGGATCACTGTAAATAGAGCAGCTTACTACCGAGGCAGGTGAAAGTGATTCGGGATCGCCACAAAGCCTTTACTTTCAGGGACGAAGATCTTGGCCCGATACCCATGTTCTACACCCGGCATCCGACAATTGCCTATCATGACGTCATTGATGACGAAGAAGTACACAAACGAGCCAGTCGTGCTCGCCTGCGCACTCTTACTTTGTAAGTGTTACAAGTGTAAGTGCAAGTGCACTTTGTAACTGCATTCGACATTTCAACATTGTTGATGCTACTGGAATATCACAACGTTCTTGCCCTCTCAGGACTCTCTGCAGGTGAAATGCCTCGAAACGGGAGAACTTTTCTTATGCTTTTTGGAAAATCTTATTTTTCTTATGTGTTGAATTTGCTGCGCTAACTGGCACGAACCATAACAATAAGATTTCAATACATAGTGACAGTCGGAAATGAATAAAAAAAAAGCTGTTTCAAACGTCTCAAGATACAAGCGTATGTTTGCTTAAAGAATCGGCTGAAAATTTGACCACTAAGCATCGCTGTTTTTCAGCAAGCCGTTTGCGAAAGGCCACCAGCGGAAAGGCCGGTACAAAGAGCGAAGCTGTGGTGTCTATCGGGCAGCGCAGGTCGATCCCATCTTCTTTGACGAAAAACGTTACAAGTATGCAGTGCCACTGCACGTGCGATACTCGGTGCTGCACGTGCAGAAACCGTCGAAGAATCTGTACAACTCCCGGAAAAGGTAAGCAGCACAGCGTGCTGAGAGAGTGCAATTTCCTCTGGTTTATGCCACATTGTGCGTTTAACTGTGGTAGTGTGACAAGGAGTAGACTGCGGGATAAATACTAAGTGCCAGCCGAATTTTGAACGTTTGGTCTCGCAGCGACTAAAAGGCCACGTGTGCTTTGCACTGACTTTTAAAACCGGCTGACATATGTCGCAGACAATAAGTGTAAGAAGATGTATTTTACCGTTCAGGTGTGCCAAGCTAGACGGCGGGAGCTATACCCATTTAGTTGCGCAAAAGTTACAGTAACTATTTATAGTGTGCTTTGCTGGAGTTTTCTGCTCCTCGTCAGTCAACGCACATTGTGTATGACTTAAATAACCCTTTGTTCTTGTGACAGAATTCTTTATTGATGCATGTAAAGGAGTTACTGTAAACCGGCGGTAGCAAATATGTGCATTATGCTATGAGACAAGCAGAATCTCACATGTAAAAACATGCAATATGGAAAAAACGCGTTTTCATCCTGCAAGTAACATAATAGTCCTTGAAGTAAGGCTTTTTCGCAGCTATTGATGCAGTTACTTCGTTTGAATATTTAGACAAGAAGATATTCAAAGAACAAAGATGTTATAGGCATTACGCGCAAGAACAATTGTACATTTAAAACGCAGTGTTTTGTAGGGATCGTGCTCTCAACGTCGACCCGGAAGAGAAGTATTACGTTGTACTGAACAAGAAATGGCTACGCAGAGACATTAAAGTCGCACCGATGCGACCGCCAAAGCGGCCGCACATATCAGCGAAACAGCGGCTCGCAGCGGATCTTGCCGAGATGGTCGGCGACCATGTCGATCAATACGTCGAAGACCATAACTATGACCGCGTCCTAAACCATGTCAATAACCATGTCGACGATTATATCGATGGCCATTTCCATGACCATATGGATGACCTTGTCATTGACCATTTCGATGACCACATCTATGACCACATCGATGAACATGTTGATGAAAATATCTATGACAACGTAGAGAAGCATGCAGATGAACACATCGATGAACGTATCGATGACCTGATCGACGGCATGCTTGACGAAGAAGATGCAAAACCTATGACCCCGGAACATACGAGAAAAACTGGCCAAATCTTCTCGCTTGCCCATTTCGTGGTTGAAAGAAAGAAACGGCGGAAACAACGAACACAGAGGTGCAGAAACTTCTGTTCATGCACCACTCTGCCCCAATATTGATTGACTTATTGTTCAGTAGAAGCACACAAAACGTTCAAGCAGTGGAACATCCACATTCAAATTTGCATATACCTTTTGTTATGGAGAGTGAAATATTAGTTATTGTATGCAAACAAGGTTTCGTAGACTGGCGGAAGCAATATGTTCTTTCGATTTATCTCTTCACTCCACTACAATTTTTTTTACCCACATAGGGTATCTGCTATCAATATTACTTACAATGCATATGACGCTTACAATTCAGGCGTCAGACACTGTACGAGTGGTGGATGGAGAAGTGCAATTACACTGAATACAAGTCCAAGACTTTGCCGGACGCAACTCGTTCGTGTTCCACGCTACCATCCTCCTCGCCATCGTCACCCGCAGCACCACCTCCAGTTTGCATCCCGAGAACAAAGGAAAAGCTGATCATCATCCCTCCCGAAAAGTGGCTACAGGGCTTCACCGGGCCGATCCCGCTGCCACCAGGGAATTCGGGTGCCATCCAACTGCCAGTTTACCCGAGGACCTTCCTGGTGCATCGGAGGGAAGCCAAGGCTGTTCTTGGAAGAACGAAAGATGGCTGCGTTTTGATTCGAGAAGGAACAGAGGTGTCAATATCGGTGCTGGATAGGTGAGTGCCATTCATGTTCTTCTAACGTATCGTTCTGGAGTACCATTCTTCAATTAGTAACTCTAGCCTAGGTAGTAAGCCCCTCTCGTTCCAGTGAACTTTCTAGTATCCTTTTGTACTGTATCAATATAAGGGGCCACTGAATTGTTCGCTGGAGACTCAGAGCTCGAAGGCACAAGAGATCGGAGGAACCCTCGTTACAGGTGTGCGAACTGTTCGATGCCAGATCGACGCAAGAAGATCATGGTTTCGGGTGGCGAGCTTCCCGGACCCGTACCAGCAATTCCCAGCGAGTGTTCGGTATGCCTCAATGACGATGTCGATGAGCTGCTCGCTCTCCCATGCGGACATTACTTTTGCGTCCGATGCTGGGCAGCATATGCAACACTCGCATTGCAGGAACGAACCGTGCCGATTACTTGTATGGTAAGCATAAGACTGGGCTTCTTATTGAGCAATGAAACACTAACGAACCGTGGAACCAGAATGAGATAACGGTTTCTTGGTGGAAGTAGCTTGATATCACGGCGTGATATGGAGAAGAAACATTGCACAGCAGGCATCAAACACATTTCCTCGTCCTAACAATAAGAGATCGAAGAACATCAGAAACCCCCGGGGAAACCCACTAGTTGTGAGCAAAAGTATTACATGGTATTACCATTACTTTTAGGAGATGGAATGCACCGGAACCGTGCCACTCGCTGCTTCACTGACATTTCTCAATCACGACGCCTTCATTCTCTACCGGGACCTCCTCGAGGAAAAATCACTGGTCGAGGATTTCGTCGCCAGATGTCCAATGTGCGCGAGGATCTCGCCGTGCACCGGCACGCCTCGCGTCCGCTGCGCATCGTGTTCGAGCACATTCTGTGCCACGTGTCAATCGGCGGATCACCAACCGCTGCCATGCTCAGTGTTCAAGGAATATGCGCGGGCATTGAAGAGCAGCGGTAAGTGCCGGAGCTATACACATGGTCGATATCTTAGCCGTACAACCGCTTCTTTCACTTACAAGGCAGTGAAATTTCTCCCATTTTTTTTTCTCTGTTTTCCATAGAAAATAGAACATAAAAAAGGATATTTGCTTCAGGCATCAGCATATCCGGTGCACTCGTGCCCAGCGACCGCGTCATCACCGAGTTACAGCAATGCCCGAAGTGCGGTGTGCGCATGCAGCGCCAGGGGGGTTGTCCACACATGCGTTGCGTGTGCGGAGCGGATTTTTGTTTCTTCTGCGGCCGTGACCAGTACGAGTACCAACACGATGAGTGCCACAAGCAACCGCCGAACCACCAGGTTTGAGGCGTCCTTCATGGTAAACAATTGTGAGAACACAAGAAAATATTCGCCCATCGCTATTATTTAAGCACACTTCCAAGTATATGTATGCGGAACTGGCAAGATTCCCTTTGTTCTGGAGGAGTGATGTAGTGGAAGGAGGCCCCTACACTTTGCACGAGACAACGTCCTGGCCGAACCAAGGTGTCACCCCTTAGGGGGTCGGCAAATGGTAGAGCTGTGTGCCAGAGAAGTGAGACAGTAGCATGTGCTCCACATATGTACAGGGGGTGCTGCACAATTGTTGTTGCATTGTTTGTTTGTGCACTTCTTTGACCAGAACTATTCCCAGGTTGTCTACATGATCGATCATGTTCCCACCAATCTGCTGCATATCGAAAAGGAGATCGGCCTCGTTCTCGCTCAGCGCTTCAAACGATGGCGCCTGATGAACGAACTGAAGGGACGTGTGAAGATGTTTTCCTATTCTCTCCGAAAGGAAGTCAAAGATACGCTTTCCACGGTACGAAATATCTTATTACAATCATCCTAATCCATCAATTATTACTGCTTGATGCTTCTGCTGACCTACAGTCCCTTATTTGCATATTGATGCAAATGAATTCTGGCTAAAATAGGCTTTGTCAGTAGAATTTTGCACGATATGTACTGTCCCATTTTGCAGGTATTGCAACTGTCCGAGTTCTGTTCACTGGACTGGCGGGTACGACGAAATCGCCAGCTCTTCTGGAGTAGACAGAAGGAGGAGCAAATGTACTTCGCTCTTTGCTACTTCTTCTACACCAGCGATGGTGGAGCGAAAGGAATTCGGAAGAAGTGTCGCCTGCTGAAGAAGATCATCGAATTAGTGAAGCAATAGCAAGTTTCCCTAGTCTAGAGAGAAAGTATTGTTCATGTATGCAAATCGGGTACTATATGTATACCAGCTGTTGTGAGCGAGTCAGAGACAGTCTCATTAGAAGCCAAATCACACGTACTTTTGTGTGTACACAACACATGAGCTTGATGTTTCGGCCACTCCGTACGGGTTTGAACATGTTAGTATTTACTACTCGATCAGTTTATGTCATATAAACAGGAAGCTACTGCAGATTGTTCGCTTCATATGTAGTAGTATTATCACATTGTGCAACTTCCGTTCGAAACGTGTTTGCATATCTATCTGTCATCGAGAGCGTAGTCGTTGTTTTCGTATGCACTTACTATAAATTGGGTAATATGGACCAGCGGGAGCAACACAAACCGAAATCGACTAACAATAAGTAGCTATACTTTCTGACATACTAAAAGATTCACGGTTTCCGGCCTCCTCTGAACGAGAGAAGACTCTATGCGTGTGTTGTGTTGTGTGTGTGTAGTTTGGTTCGCTTTTCTAGCCAAACGGCTTGAAGCTGACTCACTGTCAAAGGTGATAAAGCGAGCACAGTTCTACCGCTTTCCAGGTTCTTCTATTACACGTTGCCGATGGTTGCACAATCTTTCGTATCTCGACACGACAACTATAAATATTTCGCCACTGTACCCGATAAACAGTGTTCCTTTTTTCCGTTTTGAGCTGATTAGCTGGTACTCTTGTAATTCGCCATAATACATATAGAAAATGTTGTGTAATATTGGATAACTTTACATGCACAGCATGCTGAGATAATAAAACGTTTGCCGATTGCAAATTTGCATGTTTGCATGTTCCATTGCGCTTGTGAGAGAAATCTTCGTTGCCGTATAAATATAAATGAAGCACGATGCTTTTCCTTCGTGCTACTCTTATTATTAGATTGAAAAAACCCATCGCGAACCCCTTCTTATCACAGCCTGATGTTCTATTCTACAGCCCTCATTTGCATATGTATATATATATTTTATCCATGACATGATGATATTGCTGTGATTTGATGTAGAAGTGTTTGTGAAGAAGTTTCGGGTGTCGTTGGATTGCCGTCGCCTTGCGAATCGGGTTTGGGAGGGGAGAGGGTCGGTGAAGGG